>JALQPE010001911.1:0-159538 GCA_030407315.1 Asparagopsis taxiformis
AACGAGACATCGGGGTGTCAACTCGGCAATCGTATATGATTTGGGTGCTAAATTTATTCAGAGACGAATGGGCTTCGAAAAGAGCCCAACAACGTCTTCTTGTTGGATCCATGGGTATAGGACTACTCTATTCTTCTCCAGGCTTCCACCATAGCCTCCTCCACCACCTACGTTAATGGATCGAATATCCGAACCGCACCTCAACATGCTTTTCTTCTCATCCATGGGTACTGACATCTGCGAGATGTGAGTCACATGTTCTCCAGGCTTGCACCATAGCCTCCTCCACCACCTCCGTTAATGGCAACATGTGAGATTCAGTACCGTACAAGTTCTCCAGCTTCCTCCGTAGCCACCTCCTCCACCTCCGTCTGTGGGAATCAACACAACATCACCACTGCGTCTTACCTCACATCCACATCTCTCCGGGATGAAAACGGACGGACGACATAGGGTTTGTAGACGTTTAGAATCTTGTTAGAAAAAAGTAAACGAAAGAGAAGTTCTCTTTCATGGAATGATATCTCGTCCCTGTCGCAATATGTTCCATTTTCATTTTCTCTCGGTTGCACACCCATCATGGGTGATCAAGGCCTGGATCGAACCCTCCGAGGGTCTTCGATGGATAGGACAGATAGTGGAAGGCTTTAAGCCTGGACCAAGCGGCTATTGATTGGTTGGAGGAAGGAAATTACAGAGAAGATAGCTGAGTACGGTGCTCGCGATAGCTGTTAGTTAAGTCAAATATGTTTTTCGATTATTTTTCGTACGGAAATGGCTTCGAAGACGATGAGAGCGATCGTCATGAAGGAGAGGATTCTTTCTTCTGCTTGTTAGAATCGGTTAGAGGAGATGCTAATGCATTACTGGCCAGCCCAGAACTTGTAGAATTTCGGGCAGGAAAAAAATTGCAAAATTTTATCGATTTAGGCGGTCGAAAGTGCCGTACGGCACACCCCATCTCAAAAAACATGTTCACATCAATGTGCATGTTTTTGAGAATAGCCAATTTTAATTCAAATCAGGGTGTCTAATTTGGCCACAACGGCCCCAGGAACGAACCGCCGCCCCGAGTGGGGTTGTCACTGGCTTCGTAAGCACGAAGTAACTGTAGGCTAAATGGCGTCTCACGACGGGTCGATTTCAGGCTCAATACGCCAGGGACAGGTCTTGGTCCTTGTTCCATCATGGTCCCGCCTCACTCTCTCACGACCAACCTGAAATGGACGTCGGTGGATGTCCAGCTCGATTGCACTGCTGGCCAGCCCAGAAATTCTAAAATTTACGGGCACAAAAAAATTGTAAAAAATCATCGATTTGGGCGGGTCGATTGTGCCGTACGGCACCCCCCATCTCAAAACATGTTCATGTGCATTGTTTTTTGAGAATAGCCCAATTTTTAATTCAAATCAGGTGTCTAATTTGGCCACAACGGCCCCAGGAACCGGAGCCGCCGCCCCGAGCGGGGTCATCACTGGCTTCTGTAAGCACTAACTGGAGGCTAAAATGGCGCCGAAAGATGGGTCGATTCCAGGCTTCAAGCCTAAGTTATGCTAGGTACCCATCTTCTTCCGTGTTTCATAATGGTCCCGCCTTACTCCCTCAACACAAACACTACTCACCCATCACGTTACTCATATTCCGTGCACTTTATATTAGTAGTGAACCCGCCTTTTAGTTGCTGCAATGCGTGGATGTAGGCAGCACACGATTAACCTGAAATGGACGTCCGGTGGATGTCCAGCTCAGATGCACTGCTGGCCAGCCCAGAAATTCTACAATTTCGGGCACAAAAAAATCTTGCAAAAATCAACGATTTGGTCGGTCGATTGTGCCTACGGCACACCACCCATCTCAAAACATGTTCACATGTGCATGTTTTTTGAGAATAGCCCAAATTTTAACTCAATCAGGGTGTTCCCCGGATAAAGGGGTGCTCGCAGCCGCCCCAAAAGCCGCCTAGCTTGACAGCTGTAATTTTAACACATTACACATCAAGGACACTGCGGTGCTTCACGCCACCTCGTCAGGTTTCGAGAGCCCGACTCGGGCCCGTTCGAGACGGGACGACACTCACATCTCGATTGCCTGTCTTGCATTCCAGCGGTCACGATAGGTGTGTACCTACAAAATTTCGGTTGTATTGTGTTATTATTTCAGCGATTGGCGTTCACGACCTTCTTCAGCAACGTGAAACCTACCATCCACATCACTCGAATACGCAACGTCACCATCTCTTTACTTTCCAACTCAACAATCATGGCGGATACGCATTTCACAGTTTGTTTTCAACGGTTTGCGGCGATCAAGTGAGCGCGTCAGCGGAGTCGCGCGGACTCAAGCGCGGCGTCGATGTCAATTTGTTTGTGCGGACGTGGACGGTGCGGCTGTGCATATTGGGACGGCTTCGGTGAGCACTGCTGGTGGCGATGTTGGCCTTCCGCGCACGCTGCAAACCCACCAACTGCCGGAACCGCGAGGCATGACTATATCGTCTGCGCAACATTGCGACTAAGGACACGTTCAAGGACCTCCCGTTCCCGTACATGTTTTGATGGCGCCAGGGACCGCCGGAGACGATGGCTGGAGCATCGCCGCGGCGTTTAAAAACCCTTGTGATACTCGGATGATGCGCCCCGCTGCGGAGGATGGCCCTAGCGCATTCGTACCCGCTGTAGCGTCAACTTCACGAAGCGACGAACCACCAGCTCGGGAAGATGCCCGTAACCGGTACGGCGGCGAAAATCACTGGTTCGGGGGGTACGAAAGCATCCAGCACGCTCCACTCCGGTTTCGGGAGGCACGAACGCCCTGTCGCTCTGCAAGACCCTCCAGTTGAGGCTCGAAGCACCCTGCTCGCTCCAACGGCCACCGAAGCTACTACGCAGGAGACGTAACTGAAGTGTGTACGATAGTTCGTTGACGAAGTAGCTGGTACGAGCCAGTGACACGCTGTCCTTACGAAACGAAACGAGCAGTCCCCCGCTGGTGTTTGACTGTATTGTTAGAACGGTAGAAGGTAGAGTGGTTAGCGAGTAGACACGAGCGTCACGACGCAACAATCCACGCGAGGATTACGTTAGCACACGAGGTGGTACGTCACCGGAGGCGCTCTCGACCAAGCCCGGAGGCACTACACGCAATCAGCCTTACGTGCGGCGATGGGTAGGGAGTACGCAGCTCGACGGAGACGAAGCCTCGTTAGGCAAAACGTAAACGTAAACGTAGAAGTCAGTCGTAGACTAGAGCCGTTCTCGATCGTTGTCTTGTCCCCTTTCCCTCCCGGCACGATGCCAATACCTATATGGCCACGATGGCATCGCTTTACAGTGTAAACACTGCTCGTAACGTCCCCGAATGGGAAAGGACCTTGTGGGTCACACGTAGGGACCCGTTGGTCCGTTGGCCGTTGCCATACGTTCGTTGCACACGTGTGCCGGTTGCGCGCGCGCATGCGCCAGCAATGTTCGTGCATTGCTGTCGCCGGTCGTGTCCGCCGAAATTCGAATTCCGCGGAAAACGTAAATATTTGCAATTTCGGAATTGCCACGTATACTACACAGCCCCACCCCCACACGTGGACGTCCCGGCCACGCGAGGCCCGTCAGGACGCGCCTGAGACACGGGCCGTGGCGCCTTTTCGGGTACAACTGCGGACGTGGCAGTTGTCCCGAAAAATCTCGTTAAACGTACGCGGCCCGGTTGGCTGATCGAATCGCCACGGCGCCGGAGCGCGCGCGTGCGCTCCGGCTCTTTCGTAATCATCGCGGCCCGCCCGTTGGCGTCGTTCGTGGTGCCTCGCTGGCGTTTCCCTGCATCGGATGCTTCGTCAATCCACACGCGGGTTGCTTCAACTGCGCGATACGATCGCAGGCCGCGGCCTTTTTTTCGTAATACGTGCGGGCATTCGCAGTCGCTGCAGCGGGGGGGGTTAGCGTTAAGCCCCTCCCCACAATTTTTTTGTTGTG
The DNA here is from genome assembly GCA_030407315.1 of Asparagopsis taxiformis. Classification (NCBI taxonomy): domain Eukaryota; phylum Rhodophyta; class Florideophyceae; order Bonnemaisoniales; family Bonnemaisoniaceae; genus Asparagopsis; species Asparagopsis taxiformis. The sequence continues at coordinate 3,969 of JALQPE010001911.1, forward strand.
GCGTCTACCCCGTCGGGTGTCGTAAGGCTTACGTAGCCCGTGCTTCGAGTTCGCGGCGGCGCGTGCCCGTTGGCAGGTTCGTAACACACGCAATTATTCGGCAAAGCGGCGGCGCGTAGCGGCGGCTTTTCACTGCGAGTGGTACGTTAACCTCGATCGTAGAGCCCGTTGGCGTGCGTATCATTTAGTAACTAACTCGAAAATCGTTTCCGCCGTCGTTTCTCGTTCGGATAACCCCGTCGGGTGTCGAATTTCGTTGAGCATTCGAGCTCTTTAGCGCGTAGCACGTCGGTGCCAATTTTAATTTTGCTCCGATGAGCTAGGCGGAAATTCGTCGAACGTCAGACCGACGCGCACGTGAGTCGGTTTGACGTTCTACGCCGTGGCGTGTACGCAGCAATTCGTCGCAGTACGTTGCGGTTTCGTTGACGACGTGGTGGCCGGCGGGCTTGGCTTTTCGTATAGCCGTTGACGTCATTAGCGCCGTCGCGCTTCGCGTTTGCCGCGGCTTCACGTTGGCCAGTGGCGTTATCATTTTGTAACTATCTCGGAATTCGTTTCCGCCGTCGTTCCTCGTGCGGATAACCCCGTCGGGTGTCGAATTCCGTTGAGCATTCGAGCTCTCTTGGCACGTAGCACGTCGGTGCCAATTTTATTTGCTCCGATGAGCTGGACGGAAAATTCGCTAAGCGTCAGGCCGACTCGCGCGTGAGTTGGCTTGACGTTTCACGCCGTTGCGTGTACGCGGCAGTGCGTCGTGGTGCGTCGCGGTTCCGTAGACAACGTCTTTGCCGGCGGGCTTGGCTTTTCGTATAGCCGTTAACGTTTTAGCGCCGTCGCGCTTCACGTTCCCGCGGCTTCACGTTAGCCGGTGGCGCAATCGTTGCGCTAGTCCGCTTCGCGTGGTGGCGTCGTTCGCCGCGGCGTCCGAGGAGCGTTTCGTTAGCTCATCGTTATGTGGTGCGACGTGCACCTGGGCATACGTAATGCTCGCCCTCTACGCCGTTGCGTAATTTCGTTTATTCGACTTGCGAACCCGACGGGGACGCGATTGACGAAGTCGTTTCGCATGCCCGCGGGCGTTTGAGGCTGTTACGTGAGCCAGTTTTTCGTCGGCTCGTTGCCTTCAGCTGTGCCGTTTACGTTGGCTACCAGCTTGTACGCCGTCGCGTATTCGTATTTCGTTTCGTGCGTTCGGCCCGTTGAGTGCGTCGTTATCGTTACGACGTCCGCGTACGCGCTCGTATCCTGGCCGACGTGGCGGTGGCGCGTGCGCCTTCGAATGCGTACGGGTTGCAGCTCGTTAGCTTTTCGTTTTGACGCGGACGTGCGCGTCTTAGTCTTCGTGACCGTACGTGGTCACCCCGCCTTTCGGGTTTGTTCGTGCGTTCGACTAGCCGGCGGGCTTTTCGCTTTCGCGCGTCGTTCGTTATGCCCGCGTGGCAGGACACCGTTGTGTCGTTCCGTGGTTGCCGTACGTGGCTACCGTGTTCGGCGTCGTGCCTCACGATGGCGATTCGGTTCGCCGTCCGTCGTCGCGGCCTCGTTGGCTCGTCGTTCGCACGCTTTACTCTCGCGCTTCGTGCGCTGAGACCCGTTGGTCTAATTCGTCGGCTAACGTATAGCTTCGTTCCGCTTCGTGCGGGAAGTTTCGTAATGAGGCCGTTGCCATCTTCGTTGGGGACGCGTCCGTCCTACGTCGTTTCTCCGCCTTCCGGCGTCACGTTGCCGTTAGCTCGCGAGCTGTTTGGCGTTGACCTCGTTGGTCGATGCGACTCGTTGTCAGCGGCTGTCCACGGGGACGTACGATGGCTCACGTGACGTGCCAAATTACGAAATTTTCGGGGCACGCGTGTCCCGAGATTTGGCCGGATTAGCGCACTGTAATCGGCCCGATTTTTCGTACCGTGCGTCCATGGCCCGCTGGCCCACGTATAATTTTTCGCGCGAAAAATCTGACGTGTTGTCCGTCCGTGGCCCGTGGTGTCGTCACCTTTGCCCGTGGGACGGTCAACACTGTCGAGCCAGTCGTGGCTCTTCACATCGTGTGAATCGTCCGCGCGTGGACTCGTCGTCCAATCTTTCGTTGGCGCTCGTGCCTCCACCAACGTATGGTGTCGAAAACGAAAAGAGCGACGGCTCTAGCACGCATCGCGCCCCCCCCCAACGCAAGGGTGGACGTCCCGGCCACTCGTTGTGCCTTCGCTTCTCGTTCGTGCGGCTCGTCGCCTTCGTTTGTTGCATCGTGCAACGTCGCGCACGCGTGCGCTTAACCCGACGCTCGTGTGCGTGTGCGGGGGCCGTCGTGGCCTTTCACGTTGTTGCTCGTCGCACGCGTGCGAAGTATCGAGAGACGCTCTCTTCAGATACGTTCCGGCGGGGCTCCCACGTAGGGTTACGATACCCGACCCACTTCACGAGGAAGTCTAGGGTGCCGTCATCGTTTACGCGATGGTTAGTAGGTCGTCTACTACATACGCCGGACCGTCGCGGTTCTTGTCGAGGTCTGCCTCGGTGGCATCGTATGGCTCCGGCGGGGGCGCGTTCGCCGGCGTTGGCGCGTACGCAACGCGGTCCGAGTTGACACGTTCAACTACGTCTCCTCGTTGGATGACGAACGTTCGTACGTCGTTACGTAGTACGCGGAACGGTCCCAACGCGTGGTTGCCGAGCTTCGTGCCCTTCGTGGTCCCGTCCGTCGGGTCGATGAATACGTATTCTCCCGCGCGGATGTTTCGATTCGAGACACGGACTCGTTTGTCGAAATTTCGTTTATAACGTGCCTGCGCGGCCTTCAGCGTTCGATACGCGTTATCCATCGTTGTGGCGAGCTCACGAACGTAAGTGGCTCGCCCTCCCCCGTCGGGTAGTTCGCGGTTCGTTACCGACGTGTGTAGCGCCAACGGTGGCGGTGGATTCGTGAGAATCAAATCGAAGGGCGTCGTGCCCGTGCTCGAATGCACATGCGTGTTGTACGCAAACGTTAACGCCGATGCGTATCGATCCCAGTCGTTCTGGTTTTCGTTCACGTAATTGCGCAGCATCGCCAGGATCGTCCTGTTGTAGCGCTCCACCTGCCCGTTCGTTTGGGGGTGGTACGTCGACGTAAAGACGTTCGTTACGCCAATTCGTTGCAGACGCGCTGGAAAAACTTAGCAGCGAACTGCTTTCCGTTATCGCTTATGAGCGTCCGTGGGGGTCCATACGAGAAGACCCACGCGTTGACGAACGCGCTCGCCACGTTGGCGGAATCGATATTTCGTAGAGGTACGACTCTAGTCAGCTTCGTGAAGCGGTCCGTTATCACGAGATAAATCGGTTACCACGCGTGGTCTTCGTAAGCGGACCTAGTATGTCGATACATAGGTCTCGCAGCGGCTCCGTAGCCGGAAATAAACGTAACGGGTTCGTCCGTTTGCGAAGCTTCACGCGGTTCTTCGCACATCCAACGCAGTTTCGTACCGTTGCGTGGATGTCGGCGGCCATCGCGGGCCAGTAGTACGTCCTCCGTAGGGTATAGTACATACGCGTTTGCCCGGGATGTCCAGCGAGGACGTGGTGGTGCGTTAACTCCAGCAGCCGCGGCCGTAACGAAGCCGGCACAACGATTTGTGTACGTTCCTCATCGTGAGGGTTCCGGCGTCGGAGTAGGCCATCGTGGCCTTCGAAGAATGCAGCGTCCTGCGTCTCGGACTGTCGTGTCAGTATCGTTTGACAGAACGCGTCCTCGCGTTGAGCTTCGATAAGCTCGTCCCTCGTAATGGGAAGCTGAACGTCAGCTGGTGGCACGCGTGCCGAATCGTCTTCAGCAGCGCGCTGTTCGTCGAGGAAATCCGGTTCCTCGTCAAGAACGTCATCGAGCGACGCGTCGCGGTTGAACTCGAGGCCATCGTGGCCAGCCGTCGTGGCTGATGTTCGTTCATCACGAGTCTCGTTCGACGGGTCGTCGTGACCCCTGGCATTCGTTGCCTTTTTACGTACGGACGTCGTTCGTCCTTGCCCATTTCGTGTGGGTTGTCGCCGACTGCGAGTCGTCACGAGGACCGCGTCCCCGTACGATGGTACGTCATCGTCGACGGGTCGACCGTCGTCATACGTAGATATCACACGTGATAAAGCGTCAGGTACCTGGTGCACGCGCCCAGGCCTGTACGTGACTTCGAAATCGAATTCGGCAACGCGTAGCCTCCATCGTAGTAGTCGTCCGGACGCGTCCGTTAACGTCATCAGCCAACGTAAGGCTTCGTGATCCGTACGTACGGTAAATCGTTGACCCTCTACGTAGGGTCGGAGCGACGTTATCGCCCAAACGACGGAGTAACACTCGCGCTCCGTTGCCGAGTAACCACGTTCGGTTTCGTTAAGGGTCTTCGACCAGTACCCAATCGGCACCCATTCGTTGGGTTTATCTTCGTTCTGCTGCTGGAGCAACGTAGCTCCCAGCTGATACGCCGACGCGTCGGTATCGATCATGAACGGACGTCCCGCCTTCGGAAGGTGCAATACTGGTGGCGACACCAGTATTGTCTTCAACGTTTCGAACGCATTCGTTTGCGCGTTGTTGGATTCGTCCAATCGGGGGAAGCGTCCTTCTTCAACATCGTGTTGAGTGGCCGAGCGATCTCGGCATACGCCTTTACGAAACGGCGGTAAACGTTGGCCGCGCCCAAAAACGATCGACATTGCGTCTTGTCGCGTGGAAACGTAGCCGTACGAAAGGCTTCCTTGTTCCGTGCTGCGACGTGCAGCTTCCCTGGGGTGATCACGTGCCCCAGGTAGTCAACTCGTGGTTGAAAGAACGAGCACTTCGTGAGCTTTAACGTTACTCCCGCTGCGCGTAGCAGGGAAAGCACCTGGTCAACGTGACCCAGGTGAGACTCGAGGTCTTTCGAAAAGACGATTACGTCGTCTAAGTAGACCAGGCACGATTGCCAACGTACTCCGGAGAGGATGATGTCCAACGTCCGCTGAAACGTAGCGGGGGCATTTCGTAGCCCGAATGGCATTCGCACGTAGCGATACGTTCCCATGAAAGACGTAAACGTTGTCTTATCACGGTCCTCGGCGGAGACGGGCACTTGCCAGTAACCGGCGTTACAATCGAGTGTCGTGAAGATGGCGGCGTCGCCCAACGAATCAAGGCAGTCTTCCATACGAGGAAGCGGGTACGAATCAGCGATCGTTTTCGCGTTCAAACGCCTGTAGTCGACACAGAAACGTAAGGATCCGTCCTTCTTCGGCACCAACACGATTGGTGACGCCCATTCGCTGGACGCGGGTTCGATAACCCCTTCGTTGAGCATCTTCGTGATCTGCTCCTCGGCTATCGTACGTAGAGCCGGACCCTGACGATAGGGCATTGAACGTATGGGCCGCGTGCCCGGTTCGAGTTCGATTCGATGCTCCGTAGCATTGATTTCGCCGAGGCGTCCGCTCGTCCACATTGACGAATGTGTAGCTAGCATCTCGTTGATGCGCTTTCGTAAATCCTCGTCGTCGAGGTGCGACAAATCGATTGTCGACTGCCAATCCGTGGCGGGGTCGTTCCCCTTTTCGTTGACCAACGGGTCTGGCGTTTCGTCGCCCAACCCGTTCGTATTTCCCGCGTCGTCGCGTCGACTAGCGGTAGGTTCAAAACCTTCGCGAGGGCTTCGCCGCCCTCACGCTTGAGTGGGACGATTCCCAACGGGGAGCGTACCGCGTACGCAATCGTTGCGCCTTTCGGCAATTCGCGGTCCTTCTTCGTGAAGTTCGACACGATAATAGAGAACGTCTCTCTCGGTCCTACGTCGACCACTCCGTTGGCTATGCGCAGCCCATGCCGGAATTGCACCGACGCTTTCGGTTCGAGGAACACGAGTCCGGTCGCATCCGTCGTCACGTTGACGGTCCGTTGCGACATCGCCGGTACACGCGTGTACTTCGTCAGGCGAACCGAGAACGTTCGGCTCGGCCTATTCGAGGCCGCGTTACGCTCGCGGCGTTTCGGGGGCTCCACGTTTGGATTCGTCTCTTCCCCCTCCTCGTACGGAGTCGTCGTATCGCCCTCCGCGATAATGGGTATCGTATCCCCCCGATGGAGGTCGATTGTCTGCGCTCGACAGCGTATAGCATCGACATGCTTCGACATGAACGACGTGCCCATTATAACGGGAACAGCCAGCGTGTTGGCTACGAAGAATTTTACGCGGAACAGCGAGTTCCCCAACCTGACACGAAGCAGGATGGCGCCTTCGATAGGCAAACGTCGCCCGTTGGCGTCTCCGAGCTTCGGTAGCTCTTCGTCACGTAGACAGCGGTCGACCCAGTCGTAGGGTAGTAAACTTGTTCGTATCAAGTTGTAGCCGCTGCACGTATCCATCGCGATGGTAATCGCCCTCATCACGTTGAGGTCTAGTCCGATCGTTCCGGATACGATATAATGCTTCGACGCAAGTAGGCACGTATGCCCGCGAGCCGTCGACCAACGGTTCGGTCCTGACCGGCGCGCGGTCTACGTCTTCGCTAGCGGTTCGTCGCTTCATCGTGTGAGCCCGTATGGCTTCTTTTGCGTCGACACGCTTCGTATAAGCCGCGTGCTTGGCTTTCTCGCGCTCGGAAGCGTCGTGCTTCCGGGTAGCGCGTCTCGCTCGTCTGCGAGGCTTCCTCTTCGTGTGAGGTTCGTTCGTCCCGTCGGACTTCGTTTCTTCCCCCACGTCGGGTGTCGTGTGACTCGAGTTGGCCTTCGCGGCCGTGAGCTTTACGTAACTCTCGTTCATCGGTGAGCCTGCGGAGGACCAATCATCGACGTCGGTCGTCCCCCTTTACGTAAGGGTTCAGGCGATGTGGGTGGCTCGTGACCTACATCGCCTGGTCGTTTCCGGCGCGGGGCCGTTCGACACGTTGTCGTCGTGAGCCCACGAAGCTCGTTCGTCATCGTGACTCGTTTCCACCTCGAGTGGTGTTTCGTCAGCGGAGGTCGTCACGTAGACTCCGCTGCGGCCATTACGCTGGCCATTTCGTTCGTTCGCCCACGGGCGGGGGTCACGTCGGTCATTACGAAAGTCGCCGCGGCGCCTGTCGAAGGGCCTTCCCCCGTCACGATTGGGGTTTCGGAGTATCGTAGGCGGCGTGCCGTACCTCCGCGGGGTCACGTTCCCTCGCTCATCAGGTCGTTCCTGGTTACGTTTGGCCATTCGTTGGCGGAAGTACTCAGCCTGACGTGGGTTGCTCTTCACGTGGAAGAGGTAGTACTTGTACGCGAAAAAGATCCGTTGATCTGGCGTCAGACGCGGACACGTAAACGTCGAGTGGCCATCTTCGCGGCATGACCAACACGACAGCGTCCAGTAATCATTCGGGATTACGGAGTGCGCCAATTGCGTCTGCTCGCTCGTGAGCTTCGGCACGTCCTCGCATGGACGGTTCAATCGAGCTTCGAGCTCGTCCGGCTTTTCGTTTGCCGTTTTCGTATCGTTGGGCGGCGGCCCGTTCGTGAAGAGGATCGCCTCCAAATTCTCGGCAACGTGAACCGCAGCGAGCGACACGTCGTCGTCGTCCCTCGCGGGGATGTTCGGGTTACCATCGTGGTAACTGGGCTCGCTAGCCCGTTCATTACGTAAGTACGCGGACTCATCGTAGTCCGCGAACTTCCTCGACTCGTGGTCGGAAATAGCCAACGTAGGCTTCACCGGAAACCGCACTTTCGGTTTCGCGGCTGACGCGACAGCTGCCGTACGTGCACGGAAGGTCGTTCCTTCGGCCGTCGCCAATCGTCTCACAACGGTGAGGTCGTTCCTCTCTCGTTCGGGGAGTGACCGGAGTCGTTCCGTCACGGCTGCCCGCGTCGAGGGCAGCAAACCACGTACGTAGTGGTGAACGAGGAGTCGATCCGTAAACACGTAGTTACACGCCCGCGTGGCGGTGTCGAGTCTATCAGCGTACTGATTCTCGTCCTCGTTAGGACTCTGCGTGATCATCGTGACCTTTTCGTAGGCCTCCTGCAGCACGTCGTCTTGCAGGTATCGTTTAATCAACGCGTTGATTACGTGAGGCCACGAGAACCTCTTCGTCGGATCAGTCGTGATCACGCCAGTCGTACACTGGGAATCGTAGAACCGTCGGGCGTCCCCTTCGAGGAAGAAGTGCAGCGCACGTACTGCCACTCCCTCGCACACTCCGAGTGTGCTGAACCCATCACGTATTTGGGCGAGGAATCCGAGTAACGTAATCGGATTCCGGCCGGAGAACGGCTTTAACGTAGGGAAAAGTCCCTCCAGCTCACGTTTGAGCTTATGTACGCTTTGACTCTCGTTCACGTAGAGATGTTCACGTACATCGTTAAGTCGGTACATGCGGTACGACACCACGTTCGCAAATGCGTCGAGCATTGTCGTGTGCTCTGCCAACGCGTGGCAAACGGGTCCGAGGGCGTTCCCTGGTAAGCGTACCGCGTCGGCACGTTCGTTTTCGTGGACTCGCGTGTCCGTCGTGCCGAACGTACCCAGCCACGGAATGTACGTCTCACGTGGCGGGGAGCTCTCGTATCGAGTTGCGCAGCTCGTGCTGCGTCCGCCGACCGCGCGTGGTCTGGCGTATCGTTAAAACGTAATTGCCTTCGTGGCGTCTCGTCGGGGTTGGCGATGGCTCGTTGCACTGTCGCCCCCCTTCCGTACGTTGTCGGGGTCGTCGGACCGGGTGTGGGTGGGTATCCTCCCGGAACGGCCGGGGAGGATTGCGAGTTATAGGCGCGCGAGCCTTCGTAATTCGGATCGCTTCCGCTCGGCGGAGCGGAACGTCCGGCGACGATTTCGTTAAATACTACGACAAACGAGTCGAGTCTTCCCTCCACGGCGGAGAGGCGGTTTCGTAAATCTTCGTTTTCCCGTTCGAGGGTCGCTGAGCGTTCACGTAACGCACGAGCTTCGCGCTCCGAGACTCCGAGTCTCTGCCTTACGGCTTCGTCGACGGCCGCGTCGCTCGCCCTTTCGATGTGACCTCGAAGGTCTTCGTACACTACACGTAGTGCCGTGGGAGTCACGTTCCCTTCGTTGAGCTGACCGCGCGTTGCGGGGTCCATACTCACGGACTCAAACGGGCTTACCGTACGTGGTAGCTGGCCGATCGCCTCGATATCCGGTGGGATAGATCGATCAGTCGCGAAGATCGCTTCTGCTGACAAGGCCACGTCGGCTTCGGCGTCCGCTGACGTTGGCAACGGTTGCCTGGGCGACGCGCTGGAATTCGACACAGCGTAATTCATAGACCGTCGTCTGTAGCACGTAGCTTTTCGTTAACGTAAAAGAGCTCAACCTCGTTGGTTGTCGTTATGCTCGTAGCAACTTCTAGGTCGAGAGACCAGTGTGGTACGATAGTTCGGTGACGGAGTAGCTGGTACGAGCCAGTGGACACGCTGTCCTTACGAAACGAAACGAACAGTCCACCCGCTGGTGTTTGACTGTATTGTTAGAACGGTAGAAGGTAGAGTGGTTAGCGAGTAGACACGAGCGTCACGACGCAACAATCCACGCGAGGATTACGTTAGCACACGAGGTGGTACGTCACCGGAGGCGCTCTCGACCAAGCCCGGAGGCACTACACGCAATCAGCCTTACGTGCGGCGATGGGTAGGGAGTACGCAGCTCGACGGAGACGAAGCCTCGTTAGGCAAAACGTAAACGTAAACGTAGAAGTCAGTCGTAGACTAGAGCCGTTGCTCGATCGTTGTCTTGTCCCCTTTCCCTCCCGGCACGATGCCAATACCTATATGGCCACGATGGCATCGCTTTACAGTGTAAACACTGCTCGTAACGTCCCCGAATGGGAAAGGACCTTGTGGGTTACACGTAGGGACCCGTTGGTCCGTTGGCCGTTGCCAATACGTTCGTTGCACACGTGTGCCGGTTGCGCGCGCGCATGCGCCAGCAATGTTCGTGCATTGCTGTCGCCGGTCGTATCCGCCGAAATTCGAATTCCGCGGAAAACGTAAATATTTGCAATTTCGGAATTGCCACGTATACTACACGAAGTGGACGACGAACCGGAGGTGGCGGAAAGCATTCGTGAGCAGCAGGGGACGCAAATTACGGTGCCCAAGTTTGTGACGTCGGATTACGTCGGAGAAGGAGCGACTGTGCTGGTGAGGCAGCTAGTGGAACCGGCCGTGACCCTTCGGGATGTGAAAGAAGACCACGTGGAGGACCTGCGCAACAATATGTTGGCTGTGGGGTATGTGAGCTCTTCGCGTATCACTGTGACGGTGCTGAGGTCGCAGAACACGCATCTGCCCGCCGACACGCGTCTGTTCCAGAATGGCAAATTCCATGCCAATGCGAACGTGACCGTGATCGACGGACTGCATCGTCTCAATGCTATGCATAGCATTGCCGATGACTTCACTCGCCTCACCCGTATGCACAGAACCAAGCTGCCACAGGACGCAAACCGCTTGCGCTGGGTTACTCAGCCTCTGGATGTGTACTACCTTCGCCGCAAGGACAACAGTGATCTTCAGCCTCATGAGATCATCCACAAGAGTGCAGAGTCGAACCATACGACTGGGACGCAACTGACGGAGCGCTCCCTGGTTCGAATCTTGTCGTCCATCCAGCAGTTCATCCGTACGATTGCTGTTGCAAATAACGTGGAAAACGCTGGCGACTTGCGTGAGTCTGATGTCATCCGAACATTGTTCGAGGCGCAGTTCATGGGGATGATGAATTCAACGAACACGGCCCGGCGGTGGACGCGTTTGGCTATAGCAACGCTGAAGCATCCTGTTCTCGACGAAGTGTTGCGTGAGCTGAACAATTCCGAGCGCCGCAACGAGATTGGGATAACGCACCTGGACCACAAGATAGTGCGCGAGTTGCTGGAAGAAAACTTTGTCTTCGTCTTGCGTGGTCTTTCGGAGTACTTGAACCCTGCTCATGGTGGACGTCCGGATGGACGCTTTGACGTGAACGACTTCTATACATACGTCCGTCGCGTGACTGCAATAGCAAATTCTCTGTACGCTGCGTTTGGGCGCCCAAAGAGTATTATGCGCAAGTCATTTCTGAGCACAGAGATGGCAATTGGGTCGGTTAAGCAGCCGAAGGAGTTGCAATGGCATCTCACCAATGCCATTGCAATGTATAGAGGGGACGACCGGAGCAGTGAGGTTCGAATGCGACGGAGAGCCACGCGTTTACAGGATTTGGAAACGAACTTGAAAGAGTTTTTCAATCCGACATTGAAGAAGAAGACTAAGGCTCGACGCAAACGCCGCCCTTCTGCTGCCAATGTGAGACTCACTCACAAGAAGCAGCGGAATGTCGAACATGAGCCTGCTTCGCATGGCATCCGCCGCCGTTCACAGCGACTTCGCTCGACGGGGAGCACACGCCTCGAGGAAGAAGAGCCGGTTGTGGTACAACAATCCGCCGGGGAAGAAGAACAGGCCGTTGTTGATAAACCCACCGATCAACAACAAGCCACTGCTTCCGGTGATGAGGTTGACGAAGACTCCGCCCGTTCCCCCGATTCTGCCGTTGAGATTGTCCCCCAAGATAACCAACGTGCTGGTGCGACTCCCTCCAACCAAGAATCTGTCCATAACGTTTCGGACGAGGAAGAAAACAACAGTGCAGACGAGGGCCAAGTCGAAAGCAAGGGGGTCCGCGAAGTGACAATTACACTCACTGTTCCGGAAGGAGTCGAAGTCGATGAAGACGGTTACATCGTTCGTGACTCTCCTTCTGAACACGACCTCCTGTTCGACGACCGGATGCCATCTCTTCCCGACGATTTCGAAGTCAAAGACCGAGCTGAAGGGCATCATCTGGCGCAGCGTCCCGCGGACGTCATCGCATCGGTGAGGGTTGGTTGTCTGCCCCCGATTGAGCTCAGGTTGTTATTGGAGAGTGTGGAAATCGATGAGGAGGGCAGAGAGGTGAGGTATTTGAAGCAAGTGGCGATGGACCCTGTGTTTGAGGTGCTGCATATTCCGGAACAACATCGGGCTCGTCATCTTGTTTTCGAGATCGACACCATCTATCCGATGTTTTTCGCAGCGTGGAAGATGGCTGCCAAGGCGATGTGTGAGCCTACATCGACGTTTCTACCCTCGAGGCTGGACTTCGCCCAGGTTGCGCGAATGTCTACAAGCTGGAAGGATTCGTATGAGGCCGGCACTGGTATGGCGTACTTCCACAATTGCCGAACGGAAATCAACGAGCGAGGGTATACGGTGATGCACAATTTCGCGGATGTAAGCTACCTCGATGCGTCGGACAAGTTCCCATTTGACTTGGGTCTCATGGAAGAAATTCCTATCCAGGAATTGTTTCGGTACTTTTTGGGAACGTGGGAGGGGGAGGAGGTGCACAAGGACCCTGGGAACCGGCAGCTGTGGAGTCCCATTGTCAATACGGGGGACGATGAAACAGATGAGAAGAACCGGAATGAGGGGAGGGCTCGCTTCACGTCTACGCGCCACTGCCTGGTTGACTATGCCGAGAACGATGAGACGCATATCGACCGGTTCAAGTTTGTGACGCGGCGAGCCCTGCTGGATGTGTGGTTGGGAATCCTTGTCCGGCTGATAGGGCTGGAGGAGTGCGGTTTACCGGGAGAAAAACTTGTCATGCCGGCATCTGGGGGACGGTTTTTGATAACGGGAAAGGGGTGTCCTCGGCAGGTCCCACACAATGATTTCCCTGTTCCTCCTCGCGACCGCAAAGATCAACTTCCGGGTTACTTTGTTATTGCCAACGGAGATGACCCATTCCCTATCTGGGTGTGTCCAGGGTCCCACAAGTACGTCTTTTCCAAAGCGCTGGAATTAGATATGTACGCCAAGACGATGAAGCTGAAGAAGGTAATCGTTCCGCCACGTTCAGTCTTCATCGGTCACGGCTATGTACAACATGCCGGGGCAGGGCATGTCGACAGAGTTGTGTCACACACGACAACGAGGTATCACACGTATTTCAGGAATGCGTCGTATCCGATTCCCGACAATGTTTCGTTTGGTTTCATCAGGCGGTTGGGATTCGAAGAAGAAGTAATCCCCAATGCTCCGCGCCGGTCTGCCAGGCAAAGTCAACCGGCACCTGTCAATGTTCGCCACAAGACAGTTGTTCCCATCCCGGTCAAGAAAGATCGTAGGCCGAAGACAGGGCAACTCGGAATCATGCGGATGAAGACGACAGAAGCTCCCAAGAAGAGAACCCTCACACCGGGTCAAAAATTCATCTTGAGCTATTCAACTCCACAGTTGCCGATAACGCCTATTCTGCCGGAGATCCTGAATATAGTGAGGACGAAGAGGAAGAACAATTTTCCGACGGCTAGATAGCTTAACAACTACTACTTTGGTAAACAATTATCGAGAATATAATCATCTCCTTTATCACTTCCAATCTATGAACCTAGTATAATGTACTTCCGTTCCATGCTTTCAAACTAGATTGTCCATTCCCTCGTGGGTTGGAGCATGATTTCCAGGACGATTCCCTCACATCTCTAGACTCGATGGTCTATGCTAGAAATAGCAGAACAATTGGGTATGTACGTGCTTCATCGCCTACTTGCTTCCGGTAATGTGTGGACGTGCACGATACACGATCAACCTGAAATGGACGTCCGGTGGATGTCCAGCTCAGATGCATTGCTGGCCAGCCCAGAAATTCTACAATTTCGGGCACAAAAAAATATTGCAAAAAACATCGATTTCAGCGGGTGGATTGTGCCGTACGGCACACCCCCATCTCAAAAACATGTTCACATGTGCATGTTTTTGAGAATAGCCCAAATTTTAATTCAAATCAGGGTGTCTAATTTGGCCACAACGGCCCCAGGAACCGGCCGCCGCCCCGAGTGGGGTTGTCACTGGCTTCTGTAAGCACTAACTGTAAGGCTAAATGGCGTCTCACGACGGGTCGATTTCAGGCTCAATACGCCAGGGACAGGTCTTGGTCCTTGTTCCATCATGGTCCCGCCTCACTCTCTCACGACCAACCTGAAATGGACGTCCGGTGGATGTCCAGCTCGATTGCACTGCTGGCCAGCCCAGAAATTCTAAAATTTCGGGCACAAAAAAATTGTAAAAAATCATCGATTTGGGCGGGTCGATTGTGCCGTACGGCACACCCCCATCTCAAAAACATGTTCACATGTGCATGTTTTTGAGAATAGCCCAAATTTTAATTCAAATCAGGGTGTCTAATTTGGCCACAACGGCCCCAGGAACCGGAGCCGCCGCCCCGAGTGGGGTTGTCACTGGCTTCTGTAAGCACTAACTGTAAGGCTAAATGGCGTCTCACGACGGGTCGATTTCAGGCTCAACACGTCAGGGACAGGTCTTGATCCTTGTTCCATCATGGTCCCGCCTCACTCTCTCACGACCAACCTGAAATGGACGTCCGGTGGATGTCCAGCTCAGATGCATTGCTGGCCAGCCCAGAAATTCTAAAATTTCGGGCACAAAAAATCTTGCAAAAATCAACGATTTGGGCGGGTCGATTGTGCCGTACGGCACACCCCCATCTCAAAAACATGTTCACATGTGCATGTTTTTGAGAATAGCCCAAATTTTAATTCTAATCAGGGTGTCTAATTTGGCCACAACGGCCCCAGGAACCGACCGTCGGCCCCGATCGGGGGCAATCACTGGCGTCTGTAAGCACCAACTGTAAGCCGGAACCGGTCACCGCCCCGATCGGGGCAATCACTGGCTTCTACAAGCACCAACTGTATGGCTAAATGGCGTCTCACGAAGGGTCGATTTCAGGCTCAATACGCCAGGGACAGGTCTTGGTCCTTGTTTCATCATGGTCCCGCCCCACTCTCTCACGACCAACCTGAAATGGACGTCCGGTGGATGTCCAGCTCGATTGCGTTGCTGGCCAGCCCAGAAATTCTAAAATTTCCGAAAAATCAATTTGGTGGCCCAGCATCTCCTGTGCCGAAAATTCCCGCACTCACTTCTGATATACGTCTAGACGTGTTTCGCACTTGTACGCATCAGGGAAGGCGTCACGGAAGGTTGAGACTCAGTCTCAGACAACGCGGTACACAAGTAGCATAGCCTATGCTACTTGTGTACCGCGTCGTCTGAAATAGCGAGTAGTGTTTGTTGTATAGTTGTGGAGTATGCGTCTGGTGGTTTGTAAAGCTTGCAGAACGGGATAGGGATGTGGGTGGCCCTATTTTATGAATACATGAATACAAATATTCAGGGTTGACAAAGCGGAAAGGCATACGCTCATACATGTTTGAGATTGCATAGTGGAGAAAATATTTACATCGAAATTTACATGGAGCTGATGGAGGTTTTAAGGATGATGTATGGGAGGAAGAAAATTCTTCTTTGGTATGAGGATGTGTTCTGTAGGGGGGGTTGGATGGAATCTTGGGATGGTACAGGGGGAGGTGGAAATGTACGGAGTGCGGGTTTAGACTGGAATGTGATTCGGAGAGGAGTGCTGACGAGCATATTATGGGGATTAGAGAGACGCTGCGGGGTGTTGGGGGTAGTGAGGGCGGAGGAGGTGTTTAGGTGGGACCGTAGGAGGCTGTGGTTGAAGGCGCCGAGAGGAGGGGGTTTTAGGAAAGTGAGGAGAAAGAGGGGGGAGGGGGGTGGCGTCTGTTCTGGCTGTGGTGAGTGGGGATGTGATGGAGAAGAAGGGGGTTATTGTATTTGGGGAGGGAGGGGAGTGGGAGGAAGGGTGCGAAGTGGGGGGTTCAACCCTTATCAAGTTGATATGTGGCTCAGAGAGAGGATGTTTCTGAGGAGACGGCGGGGGAGCGGGAGTGTGGGCCGGTGGTGGTGCTGTATACGGTATCTAAGATGCGGATGGCGTGGGGGGCATGGAGCAGCTGAGGGAGGGAGGGGATGGAGCAGGTCGGGCACGGGATGGGGAGTGAGAGGTTTTCGAAGAGTAAGCTGCAGGGGAAGTTTGTGGAGAGGGCGAAGGAGAGGGGTTGAAGGTAGAGGAGAGAGGTATTGAAGAACAATACGTTGCAAAGGTGATGGGGGAGAGCATGGTCGAGGAGTTAGGGGTGTTTTTCCTTATTCTGAGGTAGTATGAGGACTGGTTATACGAAATCTGTACGGTAAAGCCGAAAAGTAGGTATGGAATGGAGGTGTGCACCGTGGAAGCGGGGACAGGTAGCTGAAAATGCGCGCTAGAGTGGTATTGGGGGTGTTTGAGGTACAGTACGGGGGAGGTGAGCACCAACAGGAAGGGGGTGTGAGCGAGAGGATGAAAAAATTAAAGACGAAATTGGAGTCGACCGACAAGGAAAATTAGAGTGGTCGCCGTGATGGATGCGGACATCCATGTCGAGCACGGCGGCAGAAATTTCTGGGGTCGAAATTTTTGAATTTCTGAACCGGCGCCCGTCCTAGGCGGACATAGACATGGTGGAAGTCCATCCCGAGGAGGACATCCGTGGTACTAGAAACAATGAATGTCGTCCTAGTAATACTAGACGTACTAGACCGCATGGACGTCCGGTTCTAGGCGGACATCCAAAAATACTGGACAACATGGACGTCCGCCTAGTAATACTAGGTGTACTAGAGGTTGTGGACGTCCGCGTCCATTTCCGAGAACACAGACGCAGGGTCGCAAGGACTTCCTATCTTCCGTTCCGTATCAAGATTCCGGAAAACAGCACCCGCTCGATTCCACCTACGGATCTAAGCGGGTACTGAACCGTCCTGACGCACGGACGTCACAGGTGGAGAACAAGGTGGACAAGCTAGCGGAGCAACTCGCTGAGCTCTCCCTCATCGTCCGCAAGCAGACAGGAGCATCCTCATCGGATAGGC
The DNA here is from genome assembly GCA_030407315.1 of Asparagopsis taxiformis. Taxonomy (NCBI): domain Eukaryota; phylum Rhodophyta; class Florideophyceae; order Bonnemaisoniales; family Bonnemaisoniaceae; genus Asparagopsis; species Asparagopsis taxiformis. The sequence continues at coordinate 20,767 of JALQPE010001911.1, forward strand.
GCGAAACGCCTCGTCCTTGCTCCTTCTGTCAGAAGCCTGGACATGGGGCTAACTCCTGCCCCGAAAACCCTCACCGAGACACCCGTTGCTCAAAATGTGGTCGTTTGGGTCATTCTGTCGCGACTTACTATAGTCGCCAGAAGGACACGGAGAAGCAGAGGAGCCCCTCTACCGGCAGGGACGATTCCTCCCGTTCGAATCAAGTTACCGTTGTAACCGCAACTCCCGATGTTGTTGGTACTACGAAACGTACCATGACTGGAGAAGCGGTTCCGAAGCAACGTTGAGCTGAGGGTATCAATACTGAAAACCTGATGCACCCAACGCCTGGTCGTATCCTACCTCCCTTGCAACTGGAACCTCTTCCCATCCGAGGGAAGAAAAACCGCAAGGCGAAGAAAAAGAACACTTCCAAGAAGGTTCTTCAAGATCACGTCGGAAAGTACGACGTTGTTGGAGAGCTCGCTAATGCGTCTACAGGCCTCACGTTCGGCCAACTCCTCCGTGGAGACGCCGCCGAAGCCGCCAAAGAGATGCGACGTCTCTTCTCCCCCTTTAAGAATCGCCGACCGAGTAAGGCCGCGCCAGCCTTAAACGTTCAGAACAAACGAGTTCTGATTGTCGCGCCAGTTCGTATCTATGGTCGAGAGATTCGTGCGCTCCTGGATACTGGGGCTATACCCAATATCATCTCTGCTGATCTCGCCCGTCAGTTGTGCCTCCTGCCGAAGCGTACCAACAGAGGATTACGGTCGCAGATGGGTCGAGCGCCAACTGTATTGGTCGTGTCAAAGATGTGCCCATAACCTTTGGAAACCTCACAGCTTCCATGGATTTCCTCACCATTGAAAAGGCACTTATCGGCTTCATCATCGGCTTACCGGCCATGGAGGATCTACAGGCTAAACTGGATATTGGGAGTCGAGTCGTTGAGATACAACTCGGCAAAGAATCGGCAAGGATTGGGCTAGAACCCGATAACGGCCTCCACTTCCTTCCCCAGGGTGGTAGTGAAAGCGAAGACTTCACGTCTCTCAGCACCGATGAAGGAGCCTCGACGACTTCTTCAGGCGAAGAAGACGAAGGTACGCTAATTGTCGCCCACGATGATTTCGCCAAGCCGCAAATAGCGGTCGAAGAGGAGAGCGACCTCTCTGAAACCGAAGAGCATGACAAGCTCATCGAAGAAAAACTCGTGCATCTATCACCCTCGGATAGACGAGTTATATCGGAGTCGTTGAAGGACTACGGAATCGTAGCTTGGTCCTTTCACGATCTCAGGAAAGCCGACGTCCCTGTTAAACACTCTTTTGAGCTGGAAGACGACACCCCTGTCTACCACCAACCTCTTCGGTTGTCGCCGAAACACAACGAGGTAGTACGATCCGAAATCGATCGCATGCTGGAAGCGGGAATCATCACCCCGGCCTCATCAGCATGGTCCTTCCCGGTGGTCATAGCTACGAAGAAGGACGGGAAACCTCGTTTCTGCGTCGACTACCGCATCCTGAATCGGAAGATCAAACCCGATCGTTGGCCCTTACCCAGGATCGAAGAGATTTTCGATGAATTGGGAGGAAGTTCCCTCTTTACCACTCTCGATCTCTTCTCTGGGTATTGGCAGATTCGAATGGATACCGCTTGCAAGGAGATGACGACTTTCGTCACCCGTTACGGTACCTATAAGTTCGAAGTTATGCCGTTTGGACTAATGAATGCCCCGTCCACCTTCCAGAGGATGATGGATGAGATGGTCAAGGATCTTCCATTCCTCCGAGCGTATCTCGACGACGTTGTGGTATTCTCTAGAAACATGGAAGAACACGTCTCCCACCTTCGTATCCTTTTCGAGACTTTAAGTCAGAGGGGTTTGAAGCTGAAGATCGTCAAATGCTTCTTCGCTCAACCTAAAGTCGAGTTGCTTGGTCACATCGTTAGCCACGATGGGGTGTCAGTAGACCCCGCCAAGATTTCTGCCATTAGAGACGTAGCTCCGCCGCAAACCGCTTCCGAGCTCCGCAGCTTCCTCGGTTTGGCGGGCTACTATCGCCGGTTCATTAAGGGGTTTGCTGACATCTCGGCTTCTCTATTCCCATATACCTCTTCTGGACGTTCCTTCGAATGGACAGAGGAGATGAATCAGGCCTTCTGGACGCTGAAGGAAAAACTAACTTCGGCTCCCGTCCTTTCCTTCCCTGACTTCGATGCTCCCTTCGTAGTCGAGACAGATGCCTCCTCCGTATCCGTCGGAGCTGTACTAGCGCAGAAGAAGGAAGACGGGCGTATTCATCCTATTCAATTCGCGAGTAGGACGATGAATGCGGCCGAACGAAAATATTCTGCATGCGAACGAGAAGCCCTAGCAGTTATCTTCGCACTGAAGAAATTCCGACTCTACCTTCTGTCCACCCATCCCTTCAAGCTGATGACGGATCACCAAGCGTTGCAATACGCATTCCAGAAGAAGGATATACACGGGCGACTTGCCCGTTGGCTCGACTTCCTCGCGGAATACGACTTCGTCATATCGTTCAGGCCGGGAAAACAGAACTCCGCTGCAGACTTTCTGTCCCGTCTAGAACAAACCCATACCGCTCCGGGGTCTGGAGAAGATGAGGGCGACCTCGCCCTGCTTGCCATTCCAGAAGCCCTCCGCATAGAACCTGACCTAGTCGCAGTGTTCCAATACTTACGGGGTGGAGCTGAACCCGAAGTAGAGGGTCTCGCTCGACAAAAGGTTCGACGGAGTTCCAAGGATTTCTTAGTCTGGGAAGACCAGCTCTTTCGCCGCACCGCGTTGGGACCCAAGGTAGTCGCACCGATTCCGCTCCGAATCAAGATCCTGCAAATGTTCCACGACAACATCGGTCAATGGGACGCTGCCTCGACCCGCCAGTTTATCGTGGAACGTTACTGGTGGCCGCGTATGGGCAAGGACATTCACGACTACGTTCGGAGTTGTGAGGGGTGTCAGAAGAATAAACCGGTACCCCGCTATCGGACTACCCTGAGTCAGCCGTTGACAGGCCTTTTCCACACGTTTTCCATCGACTTTGCGGGGCCGCTCCCGCGCACGGCCAAAGGTAACCGATTCCTTCTCATCGCCCTCGAACACCTCACTGGCTGGCCTATCGCCAGAGCTACCGCAGCTAGTACCGCCGATGTCGTACTCAATTTCGTGAAGGATGAGATCATCTACTCGTTCAGTTCCCCGACTACCATTGTATCCGACAATGCGGGGTGTTTCACAGCCGCGACACTCGCGAACTTCATGAAGAGTAACGGGATCGACTGGAAGACCGTGCTCGAATACTCCCCTATGTCTAACGGGCGAGCCGAGCGGATGGTAGGGACCATCAAGAGGTCCTTAGCCAAAGTTAAAGGCAGGGACTCGGTCGAATGGGACATCCTACTCCCGCACGTGCTCTACGGTTACCGCCGTCGTTGCATGACAGGCGGCACCTCACCCTTCGAACTGATATACGGAGTGGTACCAAGGGTAGTCGCCCACGACCCGTCACCGCTTCTGGACCGTCCGCTGGACCCTCAATCCCGACTGTTTGAGATGTTAGCTCTCCAGTCGCAACGAGCGAGCAGGGTAGAAATGCATCTACGCAATACCCAAGCTCGAGCCCACCTACCTGAACGAAGGTTCAAGGTAGGCGACGAGGTCCTGGTGGCGAAGGGGAAGGCTTTCGGAACGACGAAGCTGTCGCTGTTCGAAACTAAGTGTTACGGACCGTTTAAGGTCATCCAATCTAGCCACCCCCGATACCTACTCGCCTCCGACTAAGCGAAGGTATCACGCCGCCCCATCCATGCGAGACGTCTACTTCTCTTCCGTAGGCGTCCACTACATCTACTGCATTAAGTTTCCATTAGGGAAACCCTTCGCTTGCACACTCCCTTTTATGCATAATCCCTTTTTAATCATTCAACCCTTGTCTACGCATTCATTTCAATTCTAGATCTCTCTATCCATTACTAGCTACTCTACTCAATACGATTCATTTCCCTCTCTGTCCAACTGTGAGATGCTACGACGACCCCGCACCACCAAGTTTCGCTTTTCGGACCTTCTCCCGCTTCCTCTGACGCTGATGTTTCGCGCGTTTCTCCTCTTGATTCAAGCCCAACCGCCGGACACGTCGAAGGCCATCGAATGCCAAGAAATCCGACGATTTGCTGGTGCTGCAACATAAGAAGAATGCCCGAGACTCTAGACTCATAACAAAAGCCTCCGAAGAGTCGTAGATCAGACCAGGCTGGGAACGCGAGTCGATACAGATGGCGTGTTTCAGCCCATCTCGACTCCAAACCTGTACTACGTACACGTCCGGCTGTCTCGAAAGTTCCTTCCGCAACCACACCCATTGCCTAGAGCGCGAATCTGGGGCTCCTAGGTCGAAATGGGGGATCGCCACCCGGGGCAGAGTCACTGTTGAAGGAGCACGATCATCGATGGCCTTCGAGACAGAACCAAAGTCCACGACACTAGTACAATAACCTCGAACAAGGCGTTCTTCTTCGTCCCGAGCCAGCTCCCGACGGAAAAACCTATCGGCCGTGTTAAAATCGCACACGAGAGCGATCCCATTGGCGGCCGCGGCACGCAGGCAGTTGTTGGTGAAGTCCTGCACAGGTACCACCACGCGGTTCCGATGAGTCCCCACGAAGAATGGGGGGCTTCGAGGGAGGGCACCCGAGCCATGGCTACATTGACTCGTTTCTTCTTCCCAGGTTTCTTGTAACACCAAGCGTCGATGCTGGCTATTAAACTCACCCGCGAGGGTTGACCATTCCCTCTGGTCACAGGAGAGAGATTATCCTGCTCCTGGAGTGCCGCGTCGCGCTCCGCCTGTTCGGAGACCTGACGGAAAACCATGGTATACAGATCGATTCGATGGCCGGTTCGCTCCCCTTCGGCGGAGGCATAGAAGCAGCCTTCCAGTTCGCCGTTCTCACCGCCCTTCGACAACCAGATCTTCTCGATGATCCAATCGGTGTCGTCGGGGCATTCGGCGTACTTCTCGGTGTCACCGTGGGATTCGGTGAGACCGAGACTACAAGCCATCTCCGCGGTAAGGATGGAGATGGCAGGATCGGAGGCAAATTCGACGATCTGAGGCCCGAAGAGGAACTCTAGTTCCCTGGCCGTCACTTGGCACGGATCGCGACGATTTCGGCCAAAGTCGACGACGAAACGACCACGGTGGTCGGAGGAGCGGCGGATGTTCTGGACTTCTTCACGTCCGAACCAACGGAAGAGGTTCTGACGAATTCCCCGATGGGATTTGTCGTCGAAGTTAACCTCGTTGGCCCGCACGGGGACGGCTTCCCCGGGGCGATAGCGTACCTCCTGGCCGCCCTCGCGACGGTAGGTGCCAGGAGCCGCGGGAGGGTCTCGTCTGGGAATCCGCGCCGCCCGAGCAGCTAGCTCCTGCCGAGGGGCAGTCCCCCCAGTCGACTTCTTTGCGGTCTGTTTCGTCTTGGCCATCTCAATGGATTACCCACCAGGTACCGAAAGGCCCACGTAAGCAAGATCTCAACAAATCGATGACCGCGACTACGCAGGGTGCTCGGAGAGACGACTGAAGGGAAGGCGGGAAGTGGGATGGCTGCAAACAGACGTTTACTGTAAGTTATCCCACTACAGTAAGCTACCAACTACTGTAAAGTACTTACAGTGCTTACAGTAAGGAAGGGGTCAGCGGTGGAAGAGGGTCTGGTGTCCAGACCCACGCGAAAGTACTGCCGGCTTTTATACCGAGTGCGGCCCAGAACCTGCGAAATTAGACCTCCTCGGTGCCTCGGTCTGGCCGGGGGTCATGTGGAAATGACTTTTACAAGAAAAATTCTACAGGTAATTTCTACCAGAATTTTAATTTAGGGTTAGATGGACGTCTGGAAGTTTCCCGCCGTCCAACCGTAGGAAGCTAAATACAGCTCCCAGCGGTCGGAATAACCTAGAGGGAGATAAGCTAGACTTAGTAAAATCAATCTGTTCTACGTTTCTACATTTTACACCGTTTTACTCCCCGTCCCGTGGCCACGTACAGCAAACGGCACCACACAGTACAGACGAGCCAGTTCTCATAGAACAGTCTATGCTGCAGTCTGGTGACTCATATCTGGCGTAAAAAGCTCTTTTGGCCAAGAAGGTGTCAAGGCAACCTTCTTTTTAGACCCCACCCCCTCTATTCCGCATTGTTTTTAGTTACCCGAACTTTTCATACTTCCTGTGACAGACTGTCATTCAATTTGGCTGCCCTCAGCTGGCTTGCCCTGCACCGACCAGCCCCGAGGCAACAAAAGCCACCTTGTCCTTATGCCCCCTTTTCCGCCCTGATTTTGCTTACCCGAACTTTTCATTAGGGGTGATCAAAGTCCTCAGTCCGGTTCGTCCTGGACCGGTCCAGGTGTCTTAAGTCCAGTCTCGCAATCACTGCGAACAGATGGTCCTGGTCCGCAAATCGTAGAGAGATTTTCGAAATCGGACTGGGACCACCTTCGGTCCTGCTCCACAGTCCATCGGCATTGTCTCACTTCCTCCGTCCGGTTCGAAAATAAAAACATTCAGGACCGGCCGGTTCAAGAAGGTGGCTGGGACCGGTCCAGACCGATGGGACTAAATTCTGCGCAAAGCTGTATTCGATAGGTCATTTGAACACAATAAAATAATTGTGTGCAGACTCCAACATATGTACGAAAGATGCACTCTTCGACGAAGCGTCCCGGTACCGATCAACCGTCACAATAAGGATCACAATCGCTCTCGACAAAATTATGGGCTCCAGTGCTTCCCTTCCCCCGCTATCTCAAGGTTCGACAAACTCCCAGAGTGTTTCTGAGCCAGCATGCAAAAAACAGAAGAGCGACGTGTGGAACTTCTTCACCAAGACAGAACGCAATGGAGATGAAACCATACAATGTATGCTCTGTACTCAATCATTCAGTAGGAGATCAGGAGTTAGTACTCTCAAGAGGCATGCGCAGCGGAAACACAGTTGTCTACTGGACGATCGGCAAACAACATTTTCGGCTGATGGCATCATTCGCAGTGGTTCATTCACACCAAGAGAAGAGATTGATGAGCGTTACACAAAATTAATATGCCATTTCATTACCGACGCTTGCTTGCCGTTCTCGCTTGTTGAGAACTCTTCCTTCGCTGCACTTTTGCGAACGCTTGATAGCCAATATGATTTACCCTCACGGCACACAATCCGTCGAAGAATTCTTCATGAATGTTCAGAGTCACGAGCACAGCTGAAGTCATTGTTGGCTACTGTACCAGGAAAAATTTCTCTTACGTGCGACGCCTGGTCTTCCCGCGTGTTCAAGGGGTATATCGGAATCACGGTGCACTGGATTGATCACGATTGGAATCTCAAAGCAGTTACCCTAGACTTCAAGCGTTTCCCAACACCACATACAGGTGAATCTGCTGCAACGATTCTAAACGAAGTATTGGATGAATTCCAAATCAGTTCAAAATTTATCTCTATAACGACTGATAATGGGAGTGATATCGTGGCTGGAGTACGCATTCTGTACAGTTCATTACAAAAGAGTAGTCAAAATAATATAGGTCAGGTACACACGCGTTGCGTAGCTCATGTCATCAATTTGGCAGTAAGGGAGTGTTTCCGTCTTGTTCATGATGAAGTTTGGACAATTAGAAAGCTCATATCATCGATAAGATGTTCCACAAAACGGCGAGATTTGTTCGACTCTTTGAAGAAAGAAATGGGTTCATGTTATGCTACGATCCCTTGTCTGGATGTGGAAACCAGATGGTCCTCAACTTATCAAATGCTTCTGAATGCGTACAAAGTTCGCAATGTACTAAATGGAGTTGCACATCGAGTACGCGAGCTGCATGAATACATTGTGTCAGAATCTGACTGGGATCGAGCAAAACGAGTTGCGGAATTTCTGGAAACTGCCGCCAGTATAACTGAACATCAGTCTGGTTCACTGTATGTTACCCTAAGTATTTGCTCACTAGCATATCGGAAATTGATGGAGAAATGTGAGCGGGCTGTGGCTGTCAATGACAATGTGTTGGAAGGAATTGCAAAGACGATGTTGAGGAAACTAGAAGACTACAAAGAATTAATATGTTCTGAGACCGCTGATTTGGCTCGCATACTGGACCCAAGGTTTTCGAATGACATTCTGAATGATGACGCCGTTCTTAGGCGTAATGTTAACCTCGTCTGTGATGTCGCTGACGAAGCGTCACAAAAGAAAAATAGAGAAGGGGAGAAGGGTGGTGTGCTTGCTAAACTACTGAGTGAAGACCAGCACCCTCTTTCCAGTCCTTATGATGAGATTTCGAGATATATACAATCCACAACAATTGGTGATATGTCTATTGATCCCTTGTTATGGTGGAAGACGAATGAGAGCCGCTTCCCCTCAATTGCTATCGTGGCTAGGGATATCCTCTCCGTGCAAGCAACGTCTGTAGCTAGTGAAACCCTATTTTCGCTAAGTGGTAATGTTGTAAGCGCTAGTAGGTCATCTCTATCTGATGAATCTATATCTGCATGTGTATTGTTGAAGGCATGGAACAGATTTTTCAGTAGCAGGAATGGGTAAATATTCTTTCAATGCAGCGTTTGAAAGGATTATCGGGTTCTATTGAAATCCGATTGTACCTCTTTGATTCGGTTCGAAACCGGTCCGAATGGTGAATCTCTCGGTCCGGTCCTGTTCTACGTGGAGACGCACTGGTCCAGTCCTTCGGAGGATCATATGAAATTACTGTCGCTTCTATCCGTTCTCTGCACAACTGGTTCGGTCCGCGTTTTTATGTATGTCACTAGTCACAGTTCGAATCCTTTCTGTGCGGACCGGCTATAGTCCGTGGAATCCGAATTGTCCAATATTTGGACTGGTCCAGGACTTTGATCAGCCCTACTTTTCATATCTGTAACTGTAATTCTTCCGCTGGTAATACTTCAAATTTTACCTCAATTTCTTTCATTTTAGTAATTTTCCTGTTCCCCTGTTATCGCATGAGGCCACGGATGCCACGCCCGCAATAGTTGACTCTTTCTATCACAGCTTCCAAGGGTCTGTCATATAATAAGAGCTGTGAGTCGAGCATTCGAGTGAACTATCGAAACCCAGCATTTACAACAAAACTTTTCCCTCCTTGTGAATATTTGATTTCAATGTCTGAGTATCACATTGAGAAACAAATTGGTTTCAATGCAATTGAATCAACTTTTACAAATCCGCTTACAACCAACCCAACAATTTAACGCTCGCTCGAGCCGCAGTCACATCCAATACAACTAGTGTGAAAAAACACCATCATATTTCATTGCTTGTGAAACATTCTGCTCAAAAACATCCAAATCCTCCAATACATAATTCCTCGACTCATGTTCCAAACCAGGCACAACAATTAAATGATACATCAAACCAAGTTCATCAGCCAACTCCCTATACAACACTTCCTCCGGCACGGACCAGCCAACATGCACAACAGTAGTGCCCTTCCGACAGAACATAATATTCTGAAAGCCTGCTCCATGCACGCCAATGACAACATGCGCTCTGGAGAACATATCGATCGCGGTCCGAAGGTCATAAGAGGCTTTATACAAAACCACATCAAATTGGTCTAAAAATCTCTTTTTCAGCATTTCCTCCACTTGCCACAAATTCTTCAAACAGCGAGTCTCCTCGCAGTCGCCATGCGTGCCCCTCGATCTCGCGCGCTCAATCAACACCATCGTCTTCCTACCCGCCACGCGCGTCTCGCGCGGCGCATGGGCACCAACCGCCGCGCGCAGAATGGCCGTCGTGTGTCTCGTGACGCCGCGTCTGTAGAACCCCATGAATTCGTGCTCGTACCACGGCATAGGGGACAACAGCACGCTGGCGAATCTCCACTGCGGCACGTTGCATTTCGCCGAGAACTGCACAATTCTGCGTCTAGAAAGCCCGAGCAGCTGCAGTATGCGCGGGGCGATATCGCCCTCGTCCAGCGCGACGAGGATCTCCGGCACGGCGTCCAGCAGCGGCACGACGAGTAGATACCTGCTGATGACCTCGTGGATCACGTGGTGGTACGTCGTGGAATGATGATGCGCGAGGGAGAGCACGATCTTTCCCCTGAATTTATCGAACGATCGCGTCTCGCGCTTGGAAATGTGCACCGTCGCTCGCTTGTACGACGTCCAATCGCGGAAGCAACAGCCGCCGGCAATGTCGAATACCGTGCGCGTCGTCGGTTGAATCGCCACCCCGCACGTGCCGAGATAGGCGTTTTGGAGCACGGAGAAACACATGGGTTTGACAGAGTCCTCGCGCGCGCTGGGAGTTCGCGCGAGCTGCCCCGGACCCGCGCTGAGACACAGCGGGTCGAAGGGCTCGTCGCGGTGCACGTACCCGTATTGTTGCATGTGCGGGGACACGGAGTAGGCGCGCAGCGGGTGGATGCGGGTGGATGTGATGTTGCGCGCGGCGCGGTCGGCTCGGTCGAGCGATTGGGCGACGAGGAATTGTAGATGGTTGATGAGTTGTGCGGTGGTGATGTTGTTGGAGGATTGGATTGGCGGGTATTGGTCGTTGTAGACGCGCGTTTGGGTGAGCTGGAAGTGGGAATTTGGAATGAGATGGAGGGATTTTAGTAGCGTTTGAGAGGTGGCTAGGGTGATTGCGATGATGATTGCTGTGGTGACGATGGAGAATGAGAGAAGTAGTAGTAGGGGAAGCGATGGGTGCGCTTTCTTTACCATGTTCATGGCTGGTTGAGAGGTCTTGGTTGCGTCGATGAGGTCGGGATGGCGTGGAAAGCAGAGTTGAAGTCGGTATATGTGTTCATGGTCGCGCGATCGGAATGGCGAGAAGAGCACATGGGGAGGAGTCCAATCACGACACAATGACAGATAGTATCATGTGGTGGGGGATGGCGCGATGCAACAGAGTGTGGATGAAGACATGAAAAGGGTAGCGCTAGCTGTTCGACTCGATACGATACCAGTCATGGAAATGTAATTTACCGGAAAAATTTATGAGTATGATTGCTCGGTTTATATTTGGGGGCGTCTCGCTGGGCGTACGACAAGTTGAAATTCCAATCGTGTCGCGCGTAATCGACCAGGGAATGCGATCAACATGTTGTTGCTTAGGCAATGCCATATGTCTCCCGCGTTTACATCACTTCGACCTCCTGCCTTTTCCTCGACCCGGCAACGTTGTCTCGGGCAAACTTTACAACACACATCAAATAGAGTCGGAAAGAGTTGTCAACACCGTTGCACACAATGTCGCTCGATCGTGAAACGTGTACAATATTCCTATCTCGAATTTACAACATCACACGTGTCGCCGTGCCAATGCTCCGCTCAACCCCCGCATCGCTTGCAGCAGCAGCGAACTGAGCGGCTCTCTCGGCGGCGATCAAAGCACCTTCAAGATAGCCAGCCTCACTCTCAGCAACTTCAGTACTAGCAAACATCAGCCCCATCTGCCGCAACTGCTGCTCCCAGATCTCCATTTTGAAAACCGGATGTCTGATATTCACATTGACATCCTTCGAAGTCGCGACAAATTCATCCGCGGCCCAATCATGCTTCCAAACCTTCACCACAGCACGCGCCTGTTCACCGAACAAATCCACCAATTGCTCCACAGCGACCTGCTCCAAATCATCTCCATACAAGCGCGCTTCCGACGCGTGCACAAACGTCATCAGCGCGCCCATGTCTCCCACACTGGCGTCGAACAGCTCTCCAATCACCCCATCTGACACGCTCTTCGCGCACATCGCCGCACCAGACAAGCCCATATCCCTCCAGAACGGCCGCCGATACTCAAACACAACCTTCATCTGCCCGGCCATCCACGTCTGCACCTTTCCCAAATGGCGCGCCAGCGCGGGCGGCAGCACGTCGCGCATGCCGTCCACTTGCAGCGCGACGCGCGGCGGAACCGCGAGCACCACCCGCTCCGCGAGCACCGTCTGCACGGACGCGCCGCAGAAACTGAGCCTCCACATCGCGTCTTGACGCTCGATGCGACGCAGCACACGCCCGGTTTGAATGCGCGCTGATAACGGACGTGCCAATGCGTCGGTCACATTGGACATCCCGCCTTGCACGCGACGCGCTTGGTTTTCATCCCCCGGTAGACGCTCCGTGCATCCACGCGCGTATTGCAGCAGTTTGTCGCCGCTGTCCTCCTGCGCTAGCGTGGCGATTTGGTGCGATTTTAGTAGATTGTGCATCCGTGTGTGGTGCGGCCAGACCCATGTCGGCCCGAGATCGTGGCGGTGCGCGCCGGATGCTGATGGGAGAGAGAGAACGCGTCCGCCCGTTTTTGGCTTGGCTTCGAATAGTTGGTACGCTTGGTCGGGGCTCGTTTTTTCGAGTAGTGTGGCCGTGTAGAGACCGGATAGGCCGCCGCCTATGATTGCTACGGCGAGGTCGATGACCATCTCGGACGGCTGCGCTTGCGTCGGCATCGGCGATGGCGATGGTGATGGCTCCATTGCGTCGCGGTTTATATGGGGATGGTTTGGATGGCGTTGACTGTGAAAGGTGGAGGCTGTACGATTGATGTAGTTGCTCATGTACGTATGGTGCGCGCATTGTACATGCAGTTGCTCGTGATGCTGGGCTGGATGGTGGGCCTTGCTGGCTTGAGCGCGTGCTCTGGATGATGGACTGGCACAATTTGGCTGGTACGAAGATGCAGATTGGTTGTACCTTTCCGTGTGATAACCGGCATCCGTTGAATTCTACGACGTGATACGTTGGCTGATGGTTTTGTATATATCGCATGACGTGTATGGTCAGTGCAGGGCCAAGTAATACTTGTGCCATGATGTAACTCAATTGCATGTCATACGAGAATAGATCAACATCGGCTCTACATCAGCTCAAGAAGGTCGAATGAGCTACTGGTTTGTTATGATAAATGGGGCATACTGGAATAAATCCCTTGGGCCATCCGCCACCTCTCTGAGAAATGACCAAAATCCTGCTACTCAAAGTCAACGACCAATCAGTAGGCGATGGTGACACATATCTCGACCCACTCTAGATAATATCTGCTTGCGATTGCCGTTTGCCACCAACCGTTCCCAACATCGTATTCCTCGCAGCAGCCCATTCGCTCTTCACAGATCCATCACCGGTTTGACTTTCCAACGATCGCTCTCCACATAACCGACTTACCGAACCGGCCTACACCGACACCAATCCTCCAACAAACCGCATCTATAAACCATCCAACTACGACTCGCGCCACCCCATCGCATCCCTACCCATCCACCCGCAACGTCATCCCAATCGAACAATGACTCCAGCTTTCACACCGCCCGCCACAGCGCCCAAGTCGCACAGCGAGATCATCGCCGGCGTCTGCGAGCGCATGGAGGCCCGAAACGCAGCGTTTGCACGCTCCTCTCGAACGGCGGCCCAAGTCTGGCAGGCGGAACTTGCGCAACTGCGCTCAACAGACAATATTGTTGAAGACACACCAGTATCTGCCACAACCAAACTTGCGACCGTCGATGTTGATGACGAGGCGCTTCGTATAGCCAATTACGAAGCCCGTATGGCCAAGCATGCGTGGATGGTCGCCTCCGTGCCCGCACCCGAGCCTGTCGTGGCGGCCACCGAGCCCGTGACGCCCGCCCCGAAGGTCGCGTCCAATGTGGTGCCGCTGCCGGAAAAGACTCCCGTAGTGGAGGCTGTCACTGCTGTCGAATCGGTTCAAGTGCCGGATACTGAGTCAGTTGCTGTGGTGGATGACAAGGTGGATGCTGTACAAGCTGATGTCAAGGATGAGGTTGTGGATGTCGTACAGACAGTCGCTGTAGAGGAAACGGTGGCTGAGGTTGCGGATGTTGTGCAGACAGTCGGCGTGGAGGAAAAGGTCGCCGAGGTGGCGAAAGTGCCATTTGAAGTCGAGAGACCCGTTTTGATTGATGCTATTCAAAGAGCTTTCTCTGACTTTATGGAGATGCTGAATCCCAAGAAGGACAATGATGTCGGTAGTGATATCAAGGGAGCAACTGCAATTGGTACGGTACAATAGAAACCGGCTCTTGCATCGGAACAGTAGGTGCACACTTGATTGCTGTTTGTTTTTGTTTTCTAGTCTTGTTTTCTGTAGCGGCTCTTGTACGTCCGAAAACTGTGCGTAATATAGTGTTGCATGGGTTGTAAATTGTGAAGGGTTGCGTCCTTATCGCTGGGGATATTTCTCAAGAGAACGGGCAACGTAGGGTGTGCAAATAATATCTTGGGTGCACCATGGCCTCTGGAAGCACATGAGACAGTGTAGTCGAGAATAATTGATAGCCACGTAGCGAATTTACGAGAATAAACCGCTGCATCAAAGGGTAGATTCTACCAGCACGTGAATAATACACACGTGCATAGTGCGCGGCTCCGTCCATTGTATAATACCAATGACGTGTACAGCGTGCACAATGGAGTGTCTGTTGCCATTGCAGATATGCTAGCGGACGCGAATGCAGATTGCAAATGCTGCGATAGGAGAGAGCGATATAAGAACAACAGCCAGCTCAGCATGTTACCTGTATAATACTCTACTGAACCGGTGACTCAGCACTTTTGCAAGGCATGTGTGCATTCAACGAAAGCGAGTCTCGACAGCGGCAAGCTAACCAAACTCGCGAGTTTGAAAAACATAATTCCACCATCTATTCAGCGCTCCGCCATTGATGCGCCCGAGCGGCTCAACTATGCGACCAGACATTGCGCAAGCACGCGATCGCATACGAGCGTTGGTCGAACGCAGCAGCCTCTGCGCAGCACGAATGAGCGTATGGCGGTGGGAAAAAACATGCACAAAACATCATTTGACAGATGATACAGTGCAAGAAAGCCGATTCCGCTCCCATTGTTTGCCGTTCAGTACCGACACCGCTCGGCGCCAAATGTTTCCGACGTGTCAGTTTTTTTTGCCACCGCCACAACTATGACACCGCGATTCGTCGCTCAGATTTGATATCTCCGCCGGGTGAGTCAGCCGCGCTGACATGGCTGCGCGCTGGTCTATATCTACGTGTCGCGACTGTGTGTCCATTGGACGCGCCGATGTTCATAGCGCGCGCCGATATGGCGGTTGTAATCCTGTCTGCGCGCGCGCGGTTATGTTTCCGTTGCGCGCAAATGCAAGCAAGCGATTGTTTTGGACGTTTTGTTTCTGCATCGATCGATTTGTTCGCCCGATGCTGCGCGCGGAAGACAGAGCCGCGCGCAACGATTGTGACCGCGATATGAATTGGGGAAGGTGCGTGCGGGTTTACAGACAGGCTCCATAGGTTGGAAGAGAGAAGAGGCGGGATTATTGCGCTGTTCAATTGTGGTGCAAGTTTTGATTCGGCTCGACTGCTTCCGAGTAGTGTACTGTCAGCGCATGGTTATTGTAGAGATTTGACGAGGTGTGCAGGTTGGACGACGGGGACTGGTGCGTCGGTGCGACTCGTTCTGGTCCGGTGCGTTTGACGAGGTGGAAGCAAGGAATAGGATGGGGTGGAGTGTATTTTGCACATTCCATCACGATCGACCGCGCGTTGGATTGCGGTGGGTATCGCTCGAGTGGTACTGTAATGGAATGCTGCGCTGTTGCATCATGTGACTTGGACTACAGTTGTTATTGGTACGGTCGGGTTGGATGCGAAATTTTATGGTAATTTGGGAGATTTTTTTGGATCACATTTGTGTTGCTTGTCAGGGAAACGGTGATCGGGATAGACGTAGAGTAACAACACAAGTAGTGTATGGCAAGTACTGTGTGGCAGTTTGTGAACGGCTGGGACGGACAAGGCGAGCTTGCGCGCTCAACTCGCTACATCCAGACGCTCGCCAACGCTGCAGGCAGTGCAGTATACAGCAATGGAACGAGCGCGCGCCACAGATTGGACTTTGGTGAGCGGACAATTGACAAGCAAAGTAGAATCAAGGCGTAATCAAGTGTAAATTGGAGAGGAAAAAGGACTAGAGAGCAGCAACGAGAGCGCTTGCGTCAGCCTAGTGTAAGTATCCAACATAACTTGCGTGCGCATTGGCTGCAACCACTGTCAACAAATTTGACCCGCAAATAATATATAACGCGATGCCCATAAATAAAACCGCGCCCGTCGTGCACTCATCTTCACTTGCGTTCAATATACCTAGTTTGCGGTGTGTGGAAGATGTGTGGTGCAAATTACTGCCGATTATTCTCCTTGACATTTTCAACGTCGAAACCATCGCATGCCCATTGCATCGCCGCGAGAGCAGCACGCTATCATGCCGACCGGACCGTACCGGCTAATGCGCGCGCACAGTTTCGACACTGCCATACTACAGTCCAGTGCTACCGCCTGTACGAGAAAATATCCAAACTGCAATTTCAACAACAAATGTCATATCGTTCTATCACGCATCCGTTGTACACGCAATTCGCAGTTTTTCAGATTGCAATCCATCATGTCTTCAAACACGCTGGCCAATCGCCGCCGACGCGCCGCGGCGTACAGCAATAACCGCACAGACGAGAACCACCAGTTGAAATGCAATGCTATCCAACTCGCTCTAGACTTTCATACCCGGCAACGAATGTCACGTCTGCATCAGCATTGTGCACAATATTTCCGGAGCGAATGCGCTGTAAACATCACCACCTCCCGTGTGCCCGCAGCAAGTATCCCGCGTAAACAAGGCTCGCGTTTGAGCCACGACACATGTACCGTTTACACCGCACACACTATGAGATGCGACAGGCTCCAACTGACATCAGCGGCGCGCTAGCACCGGGTAGGGTTTTCTCGTGCTCGCGCTCTCGTGTGTCAACGGCAAAGATGCACTCCACATGTTTGGTCGCCGCCCATACGCTGCAAGAGATGCTGCGTATAAAATCACAGATTGCATGCAGGATCAATGGAGGGGGCTCCAGCTAGACGCCGCACTGTCGCCGATACCATATACAACAGTTGATCTCTGCCCCGTACGCAGTTTATAAAAAGCACTGTTTGGACAACAACAACTGACGCAAATAGTAACCTATAAGACTTTTGGTGTGCAGCGTCAGTGATTATGCACATGAGTGCATCCACTCGCTTCATCCCTCGTTCGCCACGCTTCACCCGACGTTGCAAACATCAATGCCATTGCCCCGCATCGAACCGTTGTGTTTCTTATATCATTGACAATCCCGCCGCTGCACTCGACATTCCAAAGCAAAACCGCATGCCATCAGTAATCGGCGTAAATACGGCACCGTACCGTATATACATGACAGAAAATAGTGCCATTGTCATACGTGACGTGATGCGCACCTCTCTACTTGATTTTCCATCTCCGCATTGCGCGATTGTACAGTACATGTTCCATCTTGCCTCATATTACGTACTTATTTATCCATCCATCCCCTCATCGTGCTACCTCCCCTCCTCCTCCCACAACTCGTCCCGTCTGCTCCCGCCCAGCCTAACCAAACCAAGTCGACCCAAGCCCCAACCCCATCGCCAATTCAATTACGCAATGAATTCACGCTGGAACTGGCGCCTCTACGCCGCCCAAACTCCTCAGCCTGACGCCACCTCCGACCTTTCAGTTTGGGTCGGCTGTACGCAGCCAACCGCAAACTGTCCAACCCTCTCTGGCACAGTCCACATCAATCCCCCACCTCAGACTCCTCTAACAATTAAAGTGCACCTCTTCCACGAAGTCGCCGTCCGTCGCGACGCCAACCGCCGACGAGCACGCGCACCACATGACGAGCACAGCATGCTACCTTCCTCCATCACCCTGGGCACCGCTATTCATCGTGGCGGTGTGGCAGCAGACTGCCTCGTGGCCGAAACTCCCGCCAGTCAGCCTGAGCAAGATCAATTGTCCCATCCCGGCGAGTATGAGTTTTCTCTCCCAGTCCCGCCACACTGTCGCGAGTGGACCTGGGCAGGTGCAGAGGGTGACCGTCACAAGATCTGGTTTGTTGATCTCCGATACAGAGTTGTGGCCACCGTGTACGACTCCGATGGCGTACAGCTCGCCACAAGCCGAAATTTTTGTCACGTGCTTCCCAAAACCTACACGCCCATTGCTCCTTCCACAACTGTTGAACAACCACAGCCCATACATGGCGCGCTTGCCTTCCATTCCGCCATCGATCGTCGCGCCGCTGTAGACATTGACCGTCCAAATCCAGGAAAGTCGACAAAACAACAAACTGTACGAGGCCGCTCCTGCTCCACCCATCAGCGTTTCGTACTGGACAATACTGGCCTCTTCCCAGCATGGAATACAACCCTGCCCAATACAAACATGATGACCGTTGTAAACAATGCATCCACGTATGCGATGACTAACAATGTAGTCGATAACACACTGTCCATTCGTATTGGAAACAACAATTCCGCACACGCAACAGCAGCCATCCCTCTCGGCGATGACATCTCTCTTAAGATTAAAGGGCGAGAGCGAGTGGCGCGCGGAACGCCTGTGCTGGTGTGGCTTGTGGAGGTTGTGGAATTGATCGATGGATTCCGCAGCGTTCAGTTGAAACTAACGCAACGGCACAAATTAAACGTGACCGAGATGAAATGCGGCACCCGATCGTGGTCGTGTCATGCGCACGGGCCATTACATCCATCGGCACTCGTCTCCGACGTGACACTGGGCGATTTTGTTCGGATATCGCACCGAGTCGATGTACAGGTATGCAGCGAAAAACGACGCGGCAGCGAAAGCACCATCCCAGTGCGATTACTACCTCCACGCAGCAACGAACAAGTGGCGGGCACTCCGCGAACAATGGCCGTTTGGGGCTCCACGAGCCGCGTCGAGTTGGCCGGTCGGTCGCAAATGCGCGAGCCGCGCGGAGTGCCCGCATGGGTGCGCCAACTCACAGGGCCCGACTCAGAGGAAAGCGGCAGTAGTAGCGGGCTGTGCTCAATCGACATGCTGCGACGACTGGCGTACGAAAAAGGCCAAAGCAGAGGCAGATCTCTTCTTGCCGATGTGAAAATGTTACCGGCCGAGGATGACTGGATGTCGCGATTCCCGAGCATCTTCATCGACCATGACTGCGCGAGCGAGTTTGCTGATAGAAGCTGCCCCGTGTGTCTGGAAGACTTGCGTGGAAGCGTTGTGACGGTGCTGCCGTGTCTTCATGGCGGACATCGGAGCTGTCTGAAACGGTTCCAGATGAGAAGAAGCATATGTCCAGTTTGTCGACTAGACTTGAGACGGTTCCCGGCGGAGGCAACGGGAATAACCGGAGTACCATCTGGTCATTGAACGTCGAAGAGATTGTCGGTTGCCTTTAAATCGTGGTCGTTATTGGAAGCAACAATGCCTCAGGCCGGCGTGAGCCCGACACGTGCCACTGGTATGCAGAAAATATTGCACAGAATACATTTAAATCGGGCCATAACTCCTAAACACTTGGTGGCTTTTCATTTTACGCCAATATATTCATATCATAATATCCTGTTGTCATCCGCCTCGATGAGCAACCCGTAGACGAGTGATCACTCTCCTTTCTCCACGTAGAACACGTGTTACACGCTCATCTTCCATTACAACAACTCTTGTTCGCGGTGGAAGCACCAGTCCATCGAGTCCCCGCCAATCTCCACAATCTCCCTTTATAACTTTCCTAACAATCCACTCCCTCCCCGTCCCTTTCACTAACTCGACAACCAGCAAAATGCGCGCCTTCACATCACAAATCGCTGTCCAACCTATGCGCGCACCGCCCCAGCCCGCGCGCGCAGACTCCACCTTTCCCACCGCCACACTGCGTGTGAACGAAACCGCAGTCAAACTGCTCTCCGACACAACAGTTCACGCCGAGAAACTACACGCGGCCGGCATTCGAGCATACGACCCCGGCTACGCCCACACGCTCGCATTCACATCAGCCATAACCTTCATCGACGGCCCGCGCGGCATCCTGCGTCACCGCGGATACACCATTGAATCGCTAGCTGCCCATGCGTCCTTTCTGCATGTAGCTTATCTACTCATCTACGGCCAAATCCCGTCCGATAGTCAACTACTCGTCTGGAAAAATAAGATCTTCCGCGACGTTCGAATACCCCCCGAAGTGCAATCTGTCCTTCGCGCATTCCCGCCCCATTCGCATCCAATGTCGGTCCTTGTCGCGTCCTTTGCCGCCATGACCGCCGCCTATCCCTCCCTCAACCCCGCCCTGCAGGGAAACGATCTGTACGCGTCGCCAATTGCGCGCGAAGAGGCGATTCGCATCGTCGTGTCGCATGTGCCGCCACTCGCGGCGGCGATTTTGAGAAATGCGCGCGGACAACCGCCATTTTTCGCGATGGAAAATATGGACCATATGTCGTATGCGGCGGTTTTTCTGCACTGCGTTAATGGTGGCGCGGCAGTTTCACGTCTAGAGGCACAAGCTCTCGACCTGCTTCTCATATTGCATGCGGACCACGAACAGAATTGTTCGACAGCGACTATGAGACAGGTTTCTTCCGCGGGAGGCGATGTATTCTCCTCGCTTTCCGCCGCAACGGGCGCTTTGTACGGCCCGTTGCACGGCGGCGCTACGGAAGCCGTTGTGCGAATGCTCGAGCGTATCGGGACCGTGGATGCCATCGAGCCGTTTCTGCACAAGGTCAAGAATCGCGAAGAAAAGTTGATGGGGTTCGGACATCGTGTGTATAAGAATTACGACCCACGTGCCAGAATTGTGCGGAAGATCGCCTACGACATATTTGAGCAGCTTGGAAAATCAGAGCCGTTGGTGGAAGTCGCTACGCGACTCGAAAGCGCAGCACTTGCGGATCGATATTTTAGCGAGAGGAAACTGTATCCGAACATTGATTTCTACACAGGATTGATCTATAAGGCGATGGGATTCCCAACGTCATTCTTCCCCGTTCTGTTCGCACTCGGCCGGTGCGTTGGCTGGATGGCGCACTGGAAGGAGTTTCTTGACGACCCTGACCGAAGAATTGCGCGTCCGCATCAGCGATACGTCGGTCATATCGGGCCGCGCGAGCTGACTGGAGACGAGAAGGGCGGCGGACTCAACCGAGCGAAATTGTAAAGCGGACATACCGCGGATTGGATGCATGTATTTGATTGATAATGAGTCTATGTAAATTTAGTTTGGCTCCGAGTTGCAGTACTCATCATGAGACAAGTTTAGCGGCAAGTTGAACATAGTTAATACGACCATCTGCTGTTGTCTCCACAATGGAGATAAGTTCATCCGCTTCTTCCTCTGAAAGAATCTCGCCGAATGTCGTCAGCACTTTCTTGAGCTCCTCTGCGGAGATAGTTCCACAATTCGTTGGATCAAACACCCGAAACGCGGCCTCCACATCTGATATTGTCAGTTTCTTCGTATTTGCTTGCAGATCTTGAATGATGACGACCAGCTCGTCAAAACTAATCGTTCCATCTTTCTGATTAGCTTTGTTCACAATTTGCTCAATTTGCGCCTCTGTAGGATTCTCACCAAAGGCGCGAATGATCGTTCCGATGTTACTCGCCAGCACGCTACCTACACAGATGGCACCCATGCGCGTCAGTATGCGACAGGCGGAATTGCTGGCGCGACAGTCGCAAAAACCTCAACGAAAATGAACGACGTACCTGTGGGCGGCGAGTCGAAAAGGTCGAAACGAGCCTTGAGCTCCCGTCGAGCTTCGTCTGTCAACGGCGTCGGACTGTTGGAATTCATGGGGTCGCACAGATAGATGATGAATGAAAGGGTGATGGAAATCAACAGGACGAACAGGGACGCTGTTTGGATCTCGTTCGAATAATGTGCTAGCAATTGGTGTAGATGAACGGATTGAAGGAGAGCAATGTTGGTTTCACGGTGACTTGATGGAAGAGGACAGAAACGTCCAGAAAGGATGAAGGCGACTGGAGAGGTACATATCTGACCATTCGGTTTGACAGACGACATGACCTATGTAAGGCTGCTGAGGTGAATTTAAAACAAGTTTTTAAATTTTCAAAAATCGGAGAAAGTACACCTGTGGAATGTACAGATTGTGATCATGGTAGCCAGTTGTCAACATGGCCGTACACACGTGCTTGACACGTGTAAGTAGTGTACGTTGTTCCCTTTAAACGGATGTGGACTGCTCCGCACCAGCCGGACAGGCGACTGACTATATTGCTAGTAAGAGCTACATGATATCGAGTATATCACGACAGTCTCGGCAAGATCACCGAAATTCCATCCCTCTGACCATACCTACATAGTCACCTTGGCTACACTCTTTAACACTTCTAGAGACAGAACGATAAACTTCAACAAGTTTTTCTCAGTCAGCTCAAAGACTGTGCCATTAGTCCTTCACAGAGACTCCAACTTCCGTACTAAAGGGCTACCAAACCTTCCAGGTTAAAAAGAAACGTATTTCACCCCATCGAAAACCCGATTACCATTTGCGCTAGTGCTCCCAAGGACTCGGGCAGATTGATCACCGTGTGATTGTTCTAAATTTAGTCGCACGTTCATGATAGTTTTTACAGCGCCATAGATATGTCTCTTTTCTGCCTGAAATTATGCAGATATGGATGGTGGAATAGTTGAACAAATTAATTGCCTGATCACTCAAATCCATTACCACTGTCCAGAGCACTCTACAACCGTCACTATTATAAGTAGGGATGCAACCAATCTGTGACAGGAAACCTTCTATATCCAGCAGTGCTCCGAGACGTTACCATGCTTCGTGTCCACATGACATGGGCTACAAGACGAAATGATGCATTCTTCCCAGACTTGCATTGGTAAGCCTTGCACTTGAATGCGTCTGCCAGATATCGTCTTGACTCGGGCTAAATTCCTACGTGTCCATTCGATCTCCACGACATTCTCCTGGAGATGATGGCGGTAGATGACGTTGTCGCGCATGTTGATGGTATGGGGTTGACGAGTGAAATAGATCTTGCATTCTATTTCCTCGGGATCTTTGTTAGTTCCGCACAGAAGTAACGATGTTCTCCTCTGGAAATTTTCCGTCTGCAGGCGTATGGAAAGACATAATGGAAGCTTCTAAACAAGCGCTAGACACGTGCAAGTTTCGCCTGGATCATGGCTCGTTCAGAAGGTAGGTCTGCAGGCTCAAGCTGAATGAGCAGCAAAAGTCGGAAAGAATTGGACGGAGTGGATTATATATCAGTTGTTTGGGTGGCAGACTTGAAGCGTATGGTGTCGGGAGATCGAGCGGCGTTGGTTGGAGTAGTGTAAGCATGATGTGAATCGGAGCGATTCATACATGATATTTTGAGATATTTTGTTTGCGCACGACACAGCGAATCGCGTACCATGACGATTGCGCATGACGACATGCTCAGGTAGTATCGCACAGCGAGTGGAGCTTACATCCAATCATAATGCACAAATCAGTGGTCAATAATCTGCTCGTTTTCATAATTTGCGAATAATTTGCGCACCAGATCTGGTAGCGGCCAACACTGAAAGACATATTTTAAAAATTGATTCAGTGCAGAATGAGTGGCCAACAGACCAGCTCATTTCCAACACCATCCGTCCATCCATTCATCAGCTGCATCCCATCCGTCGCGACGACATTGCACGCCGCATCGCGCACCGCATCGTCTCGCCGCCCCAAGCAACATGCAGATCGACGAGCACCACGCGGTCTGGCAGGACGCCACGGACGGCACGGCGTGCATCAAGGACGATCGCTATCTGGCGCCGTACGCGGAAGCGCTGCGCTATCGATACGACAAATTTGCAAACACATTGCACGCCATCGAGACGAGCGAGGGCAGTCTGGATGCGTTTTCGCGCGGCTACGAATCGATGGGTCTGACGCGTGTACAAGGCGGTGTGCGCTATCGAGAATGGGCGCCCGAGGCAAAACAGATGTTTCTCTTCGGCGAATTCAACCACTGGGATCGACGCGCCTGTCCTCTGCAACGCGGCCAGTTTGGCATCTGGTCGTGTTTCATCCCCGATTCTGAACAGGGCGTCTGCGCAATCCCGCATGGCTCCCGCGTCAAATGTACCGTGCTCACCCATTCGGGTGAACAGCTCGATCGAAACCCTGCGTGGGCGACCTTTCTGCGACAGGATTCCAAGACCTATTTGTATGATACGGTGTTTTGGGACCCGCCGGAAAAGTTTGAGTGGACGACGCCGCCGCATGTGAAACGACCGCACGCCTTGAGGATTTATGAGTGTCATGTGGGCATGGGGTCCAATGAGCTCAAGGTGGGCTCGTATAGGGAGTTTGCAGATAATGTGCTGCCAAAGGTTAAGGAAACAGGGTATACGGCGTTGCAGATTATGGCGATCATGGAACATGCTTATTACGCTTCGTTTGGGTATCACGTCACAAACTTTTTCGCGATTTCTTCCCGCTCCGGCACTCCAGAAGATCTTAAATATCTCATGGATAAGGCGCATAGTCTCGGACTCTACGTCCTCATGGACATTGTACATTCACATGCATCTTCCAATTCTATGGATGGAATCAATCGTTTTGACGGCAGCGACCATCAGTACTTCCATGAGGGCGAGCGTGGACACCATTCGCTGTGGGATTCGCGTCTGTTCAATTACGGTCATTGGGAAGTGCTGCGATTCCTCCTCTCCAATTTGCGTTGGTACATGGAAGAATATCACTTTGACGGTTTTCGATTCGACGGTGTAACCTCCATGCTCTACATGCACTCCGGTATCGGCGTACAATTCTCTGGCGATTACAGCGAATATTTCGGATATCAGGTCGATGTTGACGCGTGCGTCTACATGATGCTCGCCAACAAGCTTGTGCACAGCCTCTATCCAGACGTCGGTATCACCATTGCCGAGGACGTGTCCGGCATGCCGACATTGTGCGTGCCCGTCGAGCAGGGCGGTATCGGCTTTGATTATCGTCTCGCCATGGCTATTCCAGACATGTGGATCGAAATTCTGTCCAAGGAAAAAGACGAAAACTGGAACATGGGAAGAATTGTGCATACACTCACCAATCGACGATGGAATGAGAAAACAATCGGCTACTGCGAATCGCACGATCAGGCACTTGTCGGCGATAAGACGCTCGCCTTCTGGCTCATGGATGCCGCCATGTACGATGGAATGGCGTGCAATGGCTATCCATCACCCGCCGTTGAACGCGGAATCGCTCTGCATAAAATGATCCGTCTGCTCACCATGTGCCTCTCCGGTGACGGCTACCTCACGTTTATGGGCAACGAGTTTGGCCATCCGGAATGGATCGACTTTCCGCGCGAGGGCAATCAAAACTCGTATCAGCACGCGCGCCGTCGATGGGATCTGCGCGATAACGGTTTTCTTCGATACAAACACATGTATGTTTTCGAAAAGGAAATGCATGCGTTGGATGAGCAATTCAACTTTTGTCGATTCCAATCGCATCAATTTGTGGTGGTGAAGCATGAAGGTGATAAAGTGATCGTGGCTGAGAGAGGCGATCGATTGTTGTTTGTGTTCAATTTCCATCACTCGGAATCGTACACGGATTATCGTGTGGGAACGTATTGGGGCGGTCGGTACAAACTGGTTGTTGACTCGGATTCATCCCAATCGGGCGGTCATGGACGTCTGCAAGCAGATGTGCTCCATGAATCGCACGATCAACCATGGCATGATCGTCCCAATTTCTTGCAGTTGTACATTCCGGCGCGCACGTGTCAGGTGTATCGGTGCTTTGAAACGTGGGAAGAAGCGGCGCAATCCAAATCGGTCAAGAACGACGTCAAGAATGCACAGGTTGTGGAGAACAAGACAGGGGAGAAAGTTGTTGACGAATCGCAGAGTGTTGAAGACGTTGCTGGCAAATTGAAAGATTCAGTCAAGCTGAATGGTGCTGAAGTTGCCACAAGTTGATTTTTTAGTTTCTAGTTTTTAGTCGCTCAACTCGACGGTTGCAAAGCATAAATTCACAATTCGCTATTCCACTGACCAGCACGTTTGCCAAACGCGCAGTACAACAATGGTTTGGCAATTGCACGACCTGCCGGATCTGCGTGGAAAAGTAATCGTCATCACGGGCGCAACAAGCGGCATAGGAAAACAAGCCGCAATTCAATTTGCAAAACGCAATGCCAAACTCGTACTATTAGCGCGCAACAAACAAAAGATGATATCAACAGCGGCGACCATCCATCACGAAAACGCCGCCGCACAAGTCGAGTTAATCCACGTCGATATCAGCGATCTCAACAGCGTACGAACCGCCGCTGCTGAATTTACCGCACGCAATCTCAACCGCATCGACGTCCTACTTCTCAACGCCGGCATCGCATACGGGCCGTACACAACGTCCGCACAGGGCATCGAGTCGATGTTTGCGACAAATCATCTCGGCCATTGGCTACTAACCGGTCTACTCATCGACTACATACGAAACGTCGCGCACTCACGCATCATCGCCGTGAGCTCTCTGGCGCATCGATTCGTCTCGCAGATCGACTATGACGTTGTCACCGGCGTCAAACCACATCGGTACAATCAAATCCTGACGTATGCATGTTCGAAACTCGCAAACCATCTGTTCATCACCGAGCTGAACGAGCGGTTGCTCCAATGCGCCGCGTCGACCGTCGCCGTCGTGGCGCATCCCGGCTGCGCGACGACGGGTCTGCAGGATAAATTTGATGAACAATGGCTGTCGTGGATCGTTAATCGTACCTTTTCCCCGCTCCTATGCCAGTCGGCTGCGCAGGGCGCATGGCCGTTGTTGATGGCCGCAACCGATCGCGATGTGCGTCGCGGCGGGCATTATGGACCGGGGCGATTTTTCGAGATCTTTGGTGCGCCGATTTCCTACGCGTATGCGAGCGCGCCGGCGAGAGATGCCACAAAGGCGGCGCAGTTGTGGCGTGTGAGTGAGCGGCTTTCAAACTTTACATATCCTATTTCAAGGTAGCGTGCATACATCATGGCGTCGTTTGGGGCGGTGTCAAAAATTTCAAGTCGATTTGCGTGTAGAGAGCAGTGCGTTGTGCAAGCTCCCCGTGTGTCGTTATTGAAATATGCCGCGGTAACGGAGATAGGCCAGCGTACCGCGGAAAAACATGACAGAGGTTGTGACAGCAATCGAACTAACAATCCAGAATGCGATCGGGTCCTCTTCCAATCCGCTTAGAAGATTCATTCCGAATGCACCGGCGACAAGTCCACCGACGCCTGTGCTCACCGCGCCGAGATTCAGAAACACGTCCAATCTCAATACTCGGTTTCGCATGGCGTCCAGTCGAATCTGCGTTGCGTTCTCAGTTGCTTTGACGGCCTGAAGTGCCGATGTCACCTCGCTGTGCACCGTATCGATTTGTTTGATGTAATTCTCCAGCATCATTTCGATCTCATCATGCTGATCAATCCGTCGTCGATGGCCTGTTTCTTTGAACGTGCTGATATACATAAGACTCATGTCTTCCTACAAAGTAAACAACGCTGTCAGCACCGGTCAACACACGCAAGTTAATCGCTTGAAAAGCGGCGCATTTCATAACATACATCAGATGCAAGTATCTCATTCAACGCCGAACGCGTCTGCGACACCTTTGCGCCAAACTCATTGAGCGCATTCTCCAGCGGCAACAAACGATCCATACAATTCTGCACCGTGTTGCCGCCGAAATCCGTCGTCGTCGAAAGCGTGTCCAGCACCACATCGAGAGAAGGCGTGAGCGTACCAATCTTGGAATTCAACGACGCGCACACCTCGATCAAAACCGCTTCGACGGCGCGAAACTCAAACGGCATCGGATGCGACGGCGAGTCCAGACGACTCTGCAATCGGGGAATGAACAGTTCCACCGCCGGATTCACCGGGTCGAATACGAGCACTTTGTCCGAAAGCACGATCACACGCACGTGCGCCAGATGAATGATTATCCCCTTTTGACGCGGCAGAATCGCCGGCGACGACGAGCGGAAACTGGGGTCCACAGATCGCATATCGCGCACCATCAACCCCAGGTCGTTGGCCGCATCCGCCTTTTGAATGTATGTCCCCCGCGGCTTCTTTCCGGCTAGGATCTCCACCGCTGCCAGAGGTACCGTCGCTGGCGCCTCCTTGCGTGGCGCATTGATGATGCGATTGCAGTACGTTCTCCCGATTGCACGCGTGCATGCTCGGTGTTGATAAACTTGCCATGCTGCTTGGAGGCCGCGTAGTGACGAGCGCCACATCGTTTCGACAAGCGCCGGATGTGCCGGATTTTGATGCAGGGTTGATTGCGATTTTGGTCTGCTAAATTTTATTTGTACTCGTTTCCGGAGCGCTACGGAGTCGCTGCTGTGGTCGGTGTTTATGTCGGTGTAACTTTGCCAATGTTGTATTCGTGTCTTGGTGGTGGTGCGGGAGGTTGTATGCATCTCAACGGGTATATTGGGCGTTACCGCCAGTGGAGTTGGTAGGGCGTTTTCAGACTTACACCAAAGAATGTATCAGTTGAGCGCCAATGATACTATGAGAGCCCTCGATTGTCGAAACCATGTTCCGATGCAGTGTCTACGATGAAAAGTGAGGTAGCTTCTCTGGGGACATTCTGTGCGGCGAGTACTGCGGTGTGTACATGGAAGAAGATGAACTGTCGTGCAGTGGACCGTTTGGTGGATCACACATAGACATCAGCTCGAGTATATTGATCTGCACAAAGCGAATGGAACTGGATGCATCACATGTCGATTATCGATCACTGCCTACTCTCATCAATTATACAAACAAGATAATGTGATCGCAGCTGTAGTCAGAAAACAATCAAACCTGTTTGTATTTTTCAAACCTCAGCCTGTTAGGAATGAGGCAAGAAGCTACTCAGCCCATTCCTTATTCATTTGCGCTGTCGCTTCAGAATATATCCAATTCTGAGAATCAACAATATGTCAGGTTAACACGCAGCACAGCGCGCTCATAAGCGATTCACTTTCACATGCACTGAGTTCATCCATCGCGCTAATGACAAGCCATTTACGGAAATGGGACGCTGACAACTCGGTCCAGATTAATGGTGTTGATTTGCACATATCTTTCGCGTCCATAACCGATGTTATTGACGTACATGGAAGACGGAATGATAGATGCCGCGCCATCTACTGTACTTTGGCAGCAGACAAACAGAGAGATGTCAGGAGGTCGCGACCGGCTTTTATAGATAAGATTGTACGAAAGCAGAATGGTGGCGTGTTGTTGCATCTGTTCAGTTGATGAGAGAAAGAGGGGTGTGGAAAGAGTGAAGAGATATACCAAGCATATTGTTACTGGGACAGTTGCGAGTGACTTGAGGTGTGCAATTAAAATAAATTTATTAGTCCATGTTTTCGCCATCACTCGAAGGCGCCACGTGATTGGTACCGATCAATGGATGACCAACCCAATGGTGTGCATCGACCAGTCCGACGAATCCACCATTATTTCCAAATCCAGACTCTGCAATCGAACCCACATCAGTCGCGATCGCAAGCACATAGGCGCCATGCACGCGTCCATCCAACACAGCGCAAACCATCACATTCGCCACGTTCCCCAACGCAGATGCAAACCGTTACAGTTCTTATTACCCGTGTTCCACGGAGAAGAAACCTGATAACTGCAGTCGCAAGCCCGATGAAGAAGTACCAACACCTCAACGACCTGCAGAAGAACATGGCGTAGATCGCTCGGAATCTGAGTTGCCGATGCGCGTCGAGTGAATGAAGCAATGTGTGTAGATTGGATCGCCATGCCTTTGACTGTGTTATCGTGCGTGTACATACATACGTACTCTTTTTGTACCCATGTTTCATGATCATGATCGTTATCCACATCTTCAGAAACGCACCGCTTCATCTCGTTACATGCTGCCGTGGATAATTTACCAAAGTCTCTTCGCACATTACCTGAATACAATCAACCTTCTCCACGCACGTCGTAATTTTCCAAGCTCAAAAACGGGCCCCAACCGCACCACTACATCTATCACCAGTCTACACAAACACCCGCGTTCAACAATCACCCACCAATAAACGACGCCACGCGCACAAAAACCAACTACACACGCGCATCAATCGGTCCATCCTCCGCATCACGACCGCTTCCATTCCGCGCGCGACTCTCTCCCACACGCGCGACATCATACACAAGCAGCACTCTGCGCTCATCAAAGGCATCCGAAGCCCAAACCAGCGCGTGCGAAAACGGCACGTCCAGACGCACGTCGAGCTCCACGCGTCCGATATCGCCAATCGGCACATGGGGGGCAACGAATCGCGCGTCGGGGGGCAGCACGACGCCCAGGATCGCAAAGCGCACCGCGGACAATTCGGCGGCGCGCAGCGCGACTTGGAGATGGCGCGTGTCGTTTCCGTGCGCGCGCCACGCAAGTAGCAGCTGGCCCTTTGGTCTGGACGCGGCGTTTGGGGCGGGGTGGAACAGATCGAGGCGGACGTACGAGGCGGGGAGTTGTCGCGAGAGTGTCGCATGCGTCGCGGCGAGATGCGCGGAGCTTGCGTCGATGCAGATGTAATGCGGAGACGCGTGCGCGTCGGATAGCGCTCGGAATAGGGGCGGGGTGATGTCGCGATGCGCGCGACAAGGGTAGTCGAGGATGGTGGCGAGTGTGTGCGTGGTCATGAGATGTAGGATGAGTTGCGCGATCGTCTGCGATGAGGTGCCGTGGTGTGGCAGGTTTTGGCCGCGTACAACTAGGTCGTGTGTCGGGATTTGGGCGCGCATGCCGTCCGTGAGGAAGAGCGTGCAGATCGCGATGATGGTGATGAAATGGATGAAGAGCCGGGTGGCTTCCGGGTGCGTGTGGCGACGCGGGGAGAGAGAGGATGTTGAGGATGTCGGCGAGAAGGCTGGACGTGTCATGGCGGGAGATGACGGCGCGTGTTGGCGAGATGTTGGTGGCGGTAGACGCGATGGGACATGGTTGTGAGTTGGTGGGAGCGTCGGTGTCGGGCGGTGTACGTGGGAGGGATAAATATTTGGAGAGTTGAATTGGCGGGAAATGATTTGGTTGAAAATTTGATTGGCGAATGGAAATTGCATCGCACTTGTCGATGGACGATACGTGAACACATGTGCAATCAAAAACGCAAATATATTAGCGCGGCACTGCAGACTTGCTCTTCGCACCACAACGATTGTTCTCAACTTCTCCGCGTCGGCTAGTTGGACAGCGCTTCACTTTACGCGAAAACGCTTTGCACATTCGTCATGCCGCGTCAATCGCACAACTCGTTCGAATTCACCGGTGCTGAAGCATTGGAGGCCGAAAAAGCAGCTGAGAAACGTCCCGCCGCACAGACGCGTCGAAGAAAACGCTCGATAATCACACTCGCTTCCAACCCTTCATCCGCGTCCAAATTCACCAAGCGTCGTTCATCAACGAATCGTCTCTCAATGCGTGTCGACCCTCAATCCCCTGTTGCATCGCCGTCGCGTCATAAGCCCTCATCATCTGCGTGTCGATTGACGCCGCAAGACCTCCCCGCTTCTACCAATTATACCTCCCATGTATGCTCACCATCAGAAAATTCCCCCCCTCCCGACGCCTCGCGTACCGCTCGGCTGCCGTCGCGCGTCTCTTCGCCCGGAACAGTCACGCACCCTGATGATTGCGTTCAGGCCGCGTCTACGGTTCCATTGAACCCGCGTCTGCTTTCGGGAAACTTGGCTATCGCAATGTGCAAATCTTCCACGCATGTCGATGCCAAACAGACGAGTGCACCCGCCGATGTGAATCATCAATCCATCGGCGCCAAACTTGGTCCGAAAACGGAGCCTGTTTCGGAGCGACCATTTCAATCTACAAATCGCGTTGTGCCTCGGACAAGTTTGAATACCCGACAAAGCGTCCAACGCGCTCAGCCTTCTTCACTTGAAGATGCTCACATGCCCGTTGCGCCAGACGCTGGCATCCCTCGCGATTCTTCACACTGCCTACCGTCGGCTGGTAATCATGCAGTGGAGAAGCCTTCCCAACCCTGTGCGTCCACTAAGATATCGCCACAGCCGTCCAATCTGAGCGCGTCTGCTGAATGCGCAAATTCAATTCAAGACAATTGCGCTGCCGATGACCTGCGACATCGACCTGTGTCGTCAGAAAAGTCACCTCCGCCTCGTGCATCCGCGATACCAGATGCTTCTGGCGATGTTCAGCAGCAACGTAGACTGCCCCGTACGGTATTGGAAGTACTTGAGAGTAGTGCGCACACTCTCGACGACCAGCCTGCTTCCAAACTTCCCGCGTCAAACGGCCAGCGTTCAATCAACCATCATGCTGGAGCATCTGCAGCCCCGCTCGCTGCAGATGGCAATTACGCTATTCGAACGCGCCGCAACCATGATGGACCTATGAAACCAACAAACGTTTCTGTCCATCAACGCCCTTCAGATGAGCAGGACTGTATCTCTTCGGACTCCGACGCATCAAGTCAACCACTGCCCGTTACTGCCTCCAATTCCACGCGTCTTCCAAACCGTAACTCGAGTTCCTCACAGCACACGCGAATGCCAACACAACGCAGGATTGATTTCGACTCTCCACATGACGTGGATTCTCCCGTCGATGTGGTGCAGCCTCCTTTGAAAAAGACCAAAAAGTGCACCCCTGATGTAAAATATGACCAAGGTTTGGCATCTGACATACCTAAATCCCCCGTGCATTCCGTGAAACGACCCGCCATACCTGCGCAACCGCGCAATGTCAAACGCGTGCGATTCTCGGAACCCGGCTCCCTGGAGCGATCTTCCAGTGATAAATCCGGGCTCATCAACGTGATGAAGCTCCATCGCAAGCGCAGTGTATGTGGAGACGTTGTTGAAAACGTCGATGACGTGTCAGTTGTTTCTGCAGAATTTGATGCTCCTGATGAAAAGACGCAACAAGTTCTCCTCGATGAGCTCCAGTACGCCATGGATGGCATTCTAGGAGCGAACAAGAAGACAAAGCAGTCTATTTCGAGATCTTCAAACAGTTTGACCGTTGCTTCATTGCAAGGACTGATTTCTCTCCTGCTGCGTAAGCCCTCACGCAGCATGTCGAAGAGGCCGCCGAAAGGCTTTGGAAATACTCTCTTGCTCAGCATCCTCTCTCGGCAGCCCCAGCTGCTTTCTGTGATTGTCAAGAGATTATTTGCTCTGCTCGGCGAATCAAAGTCAGTCGATGTCTTACTATCCGTTGTATTTGTCATAATTTTCCGATCCACTGCAAAGCAGCTGCTCCTAGGCGAGGAGGAATTGGACCTACTGCTAAACGCCTTTTTCAGAAACAGTGCTGTTAGTCTGAAAGAGGACAAGGGCCGTTTGAACGGTGCGCAACAGGTTGAGGAGCAAAAGCCTCCACAACCTTTTCGACGAGGTCGCCTTGCGCGCCGATTTGATTCCGCGAAGCAACCTGAAGACGTCTTGTCAAAAGTGAACAGCTCTGTGCAAGAGGGCGGTATCGTTGAGGAAGAGTTTAAGGGCTTCAGAAACACAGCAGATGGTGCAGCTTACCTTATTGCTTCGGCGTTAAGCATCGCCATGCTGCGCCATGAGAAGCTGCGAGTGTGGATGCGAAAAAATCGACGGCTAGACAAGGTTGTTGCAGTTTTGTACAGCGGCGAAAAGATCATGTTTTCCAAGCTTGCAGCCTCTTCGAAAGGCAAAGAAGACGCGGAAGAATCGGGCGAACAGAGGAGGGAATTTTGTGCAGCCATGATTGTGACTGGTGCGGCTATTCGCATTCTGGAGGTGGTAACGCTTGATGGCGTGTGTCAACGTCGTATTTCGCGAGAATGCCGTGTAATAGACGTCGTCCTCGGTGTCATAAACAGCGTTACAATGGAAGAACTGGGAAGGCCTGAATTTGAACTTTTGGTAAGCGCTGGGCTCAAGCTATGTATGAACCTGACACATGAATGCAGTGACGGTTCATTCCGGTTTTCTAGAGCGAAGGGAGCTCAGATTGTGATTGATTGCCTGGCCAAGGAAGGGCAAAACGCGCAGTTATTGGGGCAAGTTGAAAATGAAGCTGTTGAAAGTTTCGACATTAGAGTGCTGTGTCTGGCGCTCCTCACCAGTATGGCCGATCAAGAGAACTCGATCAGGGAAGAGTTCTGTGATATCGATGCCACGGGATTGGCGCCGAGAGAAGGAGGCGCCATAGCGATGGTGCTGGAGCTTTTGAAATCGGCTGGACAAATGTCGACGGAGGATAATGGTACCTCTACTTTGCAGCATGTGTCGGACGATCATGTAGGCCGCGGTAGACGGCACGCCCTGGGTAAGCGTGATGAAATGGAAAGTCAGGAAGGGTTGGGTTCCACAGTGGTCATGGAGCGGAAGGTAACAATTGGTTACCTTTGTCTCCTCATTGGAGCATTGGTTCGCAAGTCTGAGAAGAATCGAGCGATTGTTCGCGCAGCCTTGCCGGACAATTCTCTCGGTGGGGTTGCCGGAGTTCTAGAGGAGTTTCTCGAATTTCATCGCGAAATTGGACTCACTGCCGGACCGATTGAGAGTTTGTACAAACCAATTGTGAGGTCACTGCTGGACCTTGCTGGGGGGGAGCGTATTGACGCAATTGATGGGAAGGACTCTACTTCTTGAAATCATCGCAAACTTGTAGAATGTAAACATAAACTAACTATATAACGGTCATTTCCATATAGTTTGCCCATGTGACGTATTGCGCTCGGGAACCAAGTACGTTTGGCTTGGCAATTGTGATGCCTACTTCCAGGACAAAGTGTAGTTATCCGCATTTGCCGATGTCGTGTTGCTTGAAACCATGTAGTATTCAACTGAAATTCCCTGCAGATGTTGCATGGAAACTGAAACGGACATAATTGTCAAGCTACCCGACAGTTGGCAACCAAACTTGTTTACATCAATGCATGGTAACGGCCTCATTACAATATATGTTGACGACTATTTAGCAGCAAAACTGTTCTAGCGCTCAAGCATCTCGAACAAGGCCGGAATCGCGATGCAACCAATGCGATTTCATACACTGGCGAGCATCCACACAAACACAAAAAAACAAGTCGATACACCATCGTGGAACATATCAACAACACGTCGGCCTACTTTTCATGCACATATGTCAAGTAGCACTTTCCGCAATACACACGATCGGCATGGGTGGCCATGAACACGCCTGGACCGCAGACATCTGCGGGACACTCACGTCGCAGACGCTCGATCTTTCCGCCACCTGCAATCTTGTAGTACTTCAAGACGGCAAGCTTGACAGTCTTATGCTTGTGCTTAATTTTCTTAGGCTTGGTGTAGGTCTTCTTCTTTCTCTTCTTACCACCACCAAGCAATCGGAGCAGCGCAAAGACGTTGGCGCCGTCCGCGATGCCGAGTTCGGCTAGCGAGGCGGACGCGAGGGTCGGATCGATGTCGCGACTGGCATGCACGAGACGCAGGGCATCTTCGGGAAGGGCGCTGTGCGCGGCGACAGCTGCTGCATGAAGATCGCCTACGGTGGCGACGTCGCGTAGCACGGTCGTGTCGCCGCCCACTGTCTTGAGAAAGACCTGAACGGGAGCCATGCTGGGCAAGTTGGCGCGGGACGGAGCGGGGGACGGCGGCTGGTTGTAGCTGGTGATTGCAATGGAGAAGGCCTCGTGAGTGTCGCTAAACAGTCAGTCCTAGACGATCTTAATTGCTTAGTTATGGGGGGAGGGAGGGCCACTGGCAAGCGCGTTGGAATATGTATTGGAGTGGTGGGGCTGGTGTGGTCGACGGCGACGACGTTGATGGACACGTGGGATAGGTTTTTAGGAAATTTGAAATATTTGAAATATAATGTGTGGATTGTTTAGACGAGGGTATGTGTTCCGTTATAGAAGACCATGAGTTTGAAGCGATCTGGACGAGAGGTCTGGGGTGTGGAAGGATATCAGACATGCATGGGACTCCAAGTTTGTCCAGAGAGCTCCATTTAAGTTGGAACATATATGTCGATTCGGTACAATATTTCAGTTGCATCTAAGACGTTTGCGCTCGCTTGAGTGTCAAACCAAGTTGAAGACTACAATCCCGACAGGTTTATTAGATCGACTGACAAGTTTGTATGGCTTCATAGAATCGGAAGCGTCTCATAATTCAATTCAATCACTCGACAAAGGTGCACTTACGACCGAGTCGTCAGCGCAATTGAGTTGCAATGAGAGGTTTGTGGTAAGTGAGCGAGATCGTCGGATCATAGCTAGTCATGTCTATGAATGAGTGGGAGGAAGCAGGTATTAGTGTCAATAATTACTCGCATATGTCGCAGCGACGGTGTCATACCGCTTGTTTCTCCATCATCATATCACTTCACTCGAAGCCTCACATGGAATGACATGCAGTTGCCCATCAGTAATGCAAAGCATTACATTTGTGCCTGTGTGCAACATCAGTGCACTCTTGCAGCTGTACACATGGCTCGTCTGACGGCGACTAGTCGCATGTGTTGTGTGCACAAATACGTCTTGGAGTGGTTGAGTACATAACCTGAACGATCGCAAGAGTTGTTTGACAATTCGAAAAAGACGCAGACATATTCACATTACAATTCCATACTTGCGTCTACAAATATCGAATGGCTATGAGAGTTGCAACATTTTGCGGTTGACAAGGACAACTCGACTCATGTGTTGGTCTTAGCTTCCAACGATCCTTGGCTTGCGACTTGCACAACGAGCGGCTTGCATGACGTGAAATCATTCCAGTGTTGCAATGGGTGTACGAACCCGCTGCCCGTCGACCGCATGATATTATACACATCAAGTCCACCTAAACGTGTGGCTAGTTACCCAACGGAAGTGTTGGTACCTTCAGGTAGATCCCGATTCTCGACATGCTGTGTAGGAATCTTGACCACACATGTGCGACGCCAGATCCCGAACTTGACTCTTGCCGAGGAGCACTGCACATAGTACCTCGCGGGATCCGCTCTGCAGCGGTGCATCTTATACAAATCAATTCCATTTTCTGAAAATTAATTCCCAATGTAATTGCACCGCGGAAGCCCAATTCAATTACACGCGATGCAGTCCGCCAACATACGAGACCGAACGCTGAGTCGTTCGGTGCAGGCGGACAAGCGCGGCTGGTTGCCCGCACCGACCTCTACACACCAAGTGCCAAAGCTTACATTCACACCGAATGGACGCACTCAGTTCTAAAGTCACAACACACGCCCGCCGAAAGGTGCACACGTTATGCTGCAACCCGACTGTCGAGTGCTTGTTAGATTTGATTTCATGTAGGTAGATTGACGCATCAATACTGCACACAACAATGCTTTAAACTGATCTCCCCAATTTCGTCCGACCAAATCACTTGCACACTGTCTGTCGCTGTACAACTTACAAACTCAATCTACATTCTCGCCGACACTAAATCTCTTCGAATTAAAACACGACATGCCACGTCCGTACATTGCGCAGCAATCAACACCAACTCCATCCCCAACCACTTTCTCCCTTCGCACCCCGCGCCCCAGCAATCGCGATGGGCAACACCCTGTGCTACACCCCGTTCGTGCAGGATGAATTTGAGTTTCGCGAGCTGGGTCGCTCATGGAGTTCGCAAATTGATAAGCTTGCCATCTACATCAGTGCCTTTTCAAAGGCCATGCCAGCATTCTTCGGTCTATCCACATCCTTTCTGTTCGCTCTCTTCATCTACTGCACCGACGTGAAAAACCACGATGTCTCCCAAATGCCCTCTGTTCAGCGGCTCGGCATCTGGGACGAGTCCAATAGTTCGTCGTATCCGCGCCACGCAGAGGCCTTTGACAACTTTGAATGGGTCACTCGCGACGGTATCTTCCCAGAAATCAATATGCTCGAGGGTGAGATACCCAAAAATTCATCTGTTCGACTGCAGTATGCTCGGCTGGCCACCGCGTACTTGACGCCGTTTCGCGAGAATGGAATTGGTAAGATTGCGAGGCATCTGTACATGGAGCCGTTTCTAAACAAGAGTAACGTCTGTTCCGGATGCTTTCTTATACAGGTGAAAAAGAAACAAGTGTACATATATGACCCGAAAGGTGTCAGAAGTACAATGGCCGAGTTTCGAGAAATTCGTATGCGCGAAGCTGTTTACTGGGTTATTTCGGCAGTGCGTAGGGGAATTGTTGATGACACAGAATTGATTGTATCGACAACGGATGATGTTGCGACGACGTCCAGAGAACACAATTATAGAATGAGTCCAATTGACATTCCGAGACCAATATTCGGTATAATAGGGTGCAATGTATCGGATAACATCCCGTTCCCTATGATGTTGACCGACGTGCTTCGACGGGCAGAGACAGATCGATTCTGGAACAGACGCTCGGATGTTTTGAAGGAGTGGGATGCGACCATGCACAATTCGAGTCTCAACTCGAAACAATACAAGTGGCATAACAAAATTTCCAAGGCTGTATTCAGGGGGAGTCTACGGATCTCGGCTTATCTAAAGGACAAGAACTTATTTGATGAGTCGTGCGATGACGTGGGCCGCTCTGGTCTTTGGAAGATTGCGCAAAGACATATGAAAGATGTGGCCGGTCGCAATTGGCAGAAAATGTGGCGCGGGGCTTTGTTCAAATGGCCGTTTTCTCCGGTGCTGCCACGCGAGGAGCCGCTACTCGACGTGCAAGTTGAGGGGCCGTGTGGACGCAAAGTATATTCCTCAGATCATATGCCGATGAGCGAACAGGAAAAGTACAAGTACAGTATTCATGCAGAGGGAAATTCATTCTGGGCGGACCGCATCATGCTCCAGTTGTTTCGTTCGCAAG
This sequence comes from Asparagopsis taxiformis, assembly GCA_030407315.1. Taxonomy (NCBI): domain Eukaryota; phylum Rhodophyta; class Florideophyceae; order Bonnemaisoniales; family Bonnemaisoniaceae; genus Asparagopsis; species Asparagopsis taxiformis. Next base: position 59,517 of record JALQPE010001911.1, read on the forward strand.
CCATTGTGAAGCAGAATACACCTTGCGGGATGTTCTTCGAGCCGTTGATGAGGCCGTTTGTGCATTTCATTCCTGTCGATTTCTTCTTCCGACATATCGTCAAGCAAGTGCAATGGGCGCGAGAGAACGATGACCAGGTGGTGCAGATTGTTGAGAATGCGAGGAAATTTGCTGGCGAATATCTCTCAGTTGACAGTATTCAGACCTATGTTGACGAGTTGCTTGTTCAATATACGTCGCTGCTGGAAGACCGCAACATTGAAATCGCTTATGGCGCCATGCGCTTATATCCGCAGTAATTGGGACCGGTGGTTGAGTGGTGACATTGCGACTCAACGTTACTGAACAAGAACACTGCATGACGAGAGTGATTTACGCACGAATGGGACATCACGGAACAGCGTCTGTTGTTCTAATGGCTGGTTTTGTACAATGTCTCAACATGAAGACGAGAGAATCGGTTGCTAAAGGGTAATTCATATTCACAAATCTAAACGTGACGAATAGTTGCCCGCGTGCACCACGCGAAAACGATGACTGGACAAACAAAGCGGTGCGCGACGCGATGGCATAATTATCATGCACAACGCATGAATCGCATGACGGAATTACCCATGCGATTGATTTGCGTGGGCGATTCGGCAGGGCTGTCTGTGGGATTGAGACCATCTTCACTAAATGAGAAATCTGTTTCAGCTGAAAAGACACGCGTCTTTGTGGCATGAAACACACTTCTGGACCCGACGCGTTTGAGCGATTTTGTAAACCACGAGCGCGGCCCCAACACTTCATAGGTGATGGGCCGCTCGTCAATCGGCATGGAGTTGAGTCCCTCGTAGACGTCTTCGTGCAGATCCATGTTCGGCGGCAGGTATTCATTGGAGGATATTCTACCAGGCTCTGCACGCGGCGGTGCGAGAATGATCCACATCCGTTGCGGAAGCTGCGCTGGCGGCGCTATGCGACGAAGTCTGAGATCCCAGGAGAGCATCTTTGCAAACGTGCTGCGCAATTGAAGTGAGGAGGTTAAGAGTAGAAAATCGGGTTTGAAAGATAAAAGATTGGATATGACGGCCCTACTGTGAGACTGTGCGTAAGCATGTGACGCGGTTAGCAGCGGTGACGACGACGCGGAGAGTGAAACGAATAGGCACAGCACATACCTCTAACGGCGGTAATCGATACCAACTAAAGCGAACTAAAATACCGTCGACACGAGCATTTGGAGCGAAGCGACTTTCAAATCCAAGACCCTCCAATTCATCCGCCGGATTCAAATCAATGCATTGCGCGCGTCTCTCCTCGTTGGGAGGCGACTTGCGACAACGATGGGAGCCGGAAAACCAGCCCCAGGAGCGCTTTCGTTTCTGCGGCTGCACGAGTGGAAAAATCTCGCAGAGACGCTCGCAAAAGGCAAGCGAGAATTGCTCTGAATCACCGGGACCGGCGATGAGCACTTGAACGGTGTCGTCGACTACGGCATTGTCACGCTCGGCACGCGCGTCAAGCAACGCCTGAAAGCGACGGTAGGGACGAGCGGTCGGAAAGTGTGCCGTCTCGGCTGGTGCGCGACATGACGGGCATTGTGCGGTGCGTAGTTGAATCGTGCAACTGGTGCATAACTGCTTGTGACCGCATGGATACAATGTGACAACAGCCTCTGCTGTTAAACAGACGATGCATACTTGCATTTTTGACGGAGACGTCGATCGCGTTGCGGAACGCTACGTCGCCTGCGAGCGGCGCACTAGTTAATCGTTGCCAAGGACGCATCGTTGAATTGATGCACTTGCATGCAGTGAAGGGCTAGCACTTGTTTCCGAATACACTCGTATGGGAGACGACTGTAACGACACTGTGGGACAAAGTGTATTGTCCGGGTAGTGTAGAGTCATTGTGTGCGCGCGCCACGTAGTTTACAGTGTTTTAGAGTGTATGTTAACAGGGCGTATAAAAGATTTATGGCTATTTCCGGAACGGTCGTATCTCATCTAAACTTGTTCGCTCCGGTCCTGGCCTGTCCACTAGCCCACCATCGATGGTACCCAGCGACAGGGCAGCGTTCCACTCTCCTCATCACTCCATAGACGGACTAGCAGCGCTAAGGTCGCGCCGACGCCGTGTCTAGAAACAAACGCTCATGCGAGACGTAGATAGCACCAATGGCGCTCATACGGCCTGCGCCATATGGATGCAAGCTCGCGAAAAGTATAGTCCTCTGAGGATAATGTGTATGGGACGCAACACGATAGGTCGTTAACACAAAGCCGCGCTTGCTGTGCCTTAACAGCTCACTGTACCGCTGCGCTGCTCGCCCATTCCACCTTTTGTTGTTGGCCCTTGCTTCGCCAAACTGCCGCAAGCCTGCACTCGTCGCTGCGCGCAAACCAAACGGCTAAATCATCGTTACAGTTATCATTACTGTATGCTAATCGATCTTAGCTGCGCTACAAAAGCCTACCACTCATATATCTGTTAACCTGCATACATTTTACACTAATCCTTCCAACTGACGTTTCGCAACGCCGTCATCAAACCTTCCGCCCAATGCCGCGAAAAACCCCCCACCCATCCGCCCGCTTCGACTGCACCGCCCCCTGCGCTGCACTACCCCGCGCTGCCACGCTCCAAAGATCATTATTTAGATTTAGCACAAGCTATACACTCTTCCAATACAAACTTACTTTCTATACAATTTAGTCCTTTCCCCCAAAACTATCCATCCCTTCACCCTGGCAGCTTGCCAGCTGCTCGCATGTTTTTCAAATGTCCTTTGCATTGATGGTACGTTCTTCGAGGACCCAATCGATCAGCAAGTTTCCGCAGAACGCTCTGTTCTGCCATTCCTCTCATCTCCATCACTAGAGCGAAAAACACTTCGTCCTCCTGCGGCGTCCAGTTGTCTCGAACACGTTTTTTCCGAATACCAGCTCGGGCCACAACGTCCTCCCCGACACATTCCGGCTTCTGTCGCTGCCGCGGTCGGTCCGAACAGCTTGTAGAACCGCCTACACTCGACATTTCACCGCCAGCCAGTTCCGTAGGTCCAACTCTCTTCTGCTCAACGTTTTGACGCTCGCCACGTCGAACCTCCAGACAGCCTGTTAATTCACCCTTACCCTTTCCGTGTATACTTGTCTTCTGGCACTCTGCTCCCACCTGCTTCAAGTGTGCAGGTGGCGACACTGAACTGCTATGTCTAGACGATAGTCCAGAACGAGTGGTACCTCGTTCGCCACTGCGCTGTCTTCGCTGCATGTCATTCGTGTTTCCTGCTTCAACGTTGATTTCTTGATTCGGCACGCGTCCATCCTTCAACGACGAGTGTGTAGTAGTATGTCGGCGTCTGCCTGGAGACGCGTCATGATTTGCGTCAACACCCTTGTTACTGACAAGTAGCTGACGTGTCATATCAATATGCTGAACCATCATGTCTCTTAAACTTGCCAAATCGGTGCGAACATCTTTGGAAAAGACGCGAAAATCCTCCTCCAACTTGTCAATCCTGTCTGAAATGGACGATTGGGGTGGCGATGAATGCAGACCCCCAGCTGAGGCCATCTTGTTGAGGGCAGAGGCAGCGGCAAGCTCCTCCTGTCCGCAGTGATTATGCTGCGAGTCTGGCATGCGATGCGACTGGTTGGAAAGCGAGGGCGCACTGCCCGGGAGCGCCATAGGTTCATGGACGGGGCGTGGCGGGGACGGGAGTGAAATCTGCTGGTGATTGAGCGGCTGGGAGCGAAGCAGACGGGGACCAGAGTGCGAGTGCTCGTCGGGTTTGGAATGCACCTGGAGCGGCTTGCGCTTGTCGTTACATTGGGCTATGGGCGGGAGAGTCTTGGAAAACGGGAGAAAGCGACTGGAGTCTGGGAGACGGGGGATGGGATGGGGGAGATGGGAGTGACGAGTACGGTCCATTTGGTGCGGATCGCGTTGGAGATGGTGTCGAGGCTGGAGAAAGTTTGGATGCAAGGAGGGTTGAGTAGGCGGATCCATGAGGGAAATGGAGGAGGAATAGGGCATTTGGTGGGTGCGATGGTTAAAATGCATGTCGGCGATTGCTCGGGTGTGGTGCGGGCGGCCTCGGTTGGCGCGGCGCTGGGCGCAATTAAGATTGGGATTACATAGGTACAAGGCTTGAAGAATGAGCATCGCATGAAAGGGCGTTAGACTGACAGTCTTGTCAGTTAGGTGGAAGTTGACAGTGAGATAAGAGATTAGCGGATGGGATTTTCGAATTTTTGAAGACGTCTGTCTGTCTCGAGATCATGTTTTATTATAGCAGGGACATACGGTATGACATGCTAAACTGTACTCACAGGCCGCCAGACAGTCCTGACTGACTGACGGCCCGGTACTTGTTGTGGTTCCACGCTTTCCATGATCTTTGATACGTAGTCTTCCCCACGGCGCGTTCCACTATGATAAATTATATGATACATATCAATATCATGATATCGCTTTGCAATCAGAAACATATATATGCATGCTTCATTGTAAGCCCTATCTGACAGTAAGTCGAATAACTGTCTGCTCTTCCCACCTTTTTCTGTCCCAAATTGCAAATTCACTTGTGGAACTTGACCAAGTAGTCAGGCAGAGTAGCCACATATCGAATCAATTCATCCGTCACCGCAGTCCTTGCATACACCAAACTATTTCTGTCTCCGCCCGCCCGCTCCACGTTGTTCGATCGATCGATCGCAATTGATTCACTTATTGCATTGCCCATGACGACACAATGTTAATCCATTCACCTAAGCAAACTCATTTACAGCAGCTGTGCACTGCTTGCGATATGTCTACCAACCTTCTCCCCTTCAGCGTTATGTTGAACAGCATACATCTGTGTAAGCCTCTAGTATCATAGCCGTACAAATCCCGATTTGTTGCGTTGCACTATTGTGCACGTACATATGATCACACACCCCACAAAACCTGTATTCTGTTCATTCCGTCACTAATACCCACTTATTTCCGAACCGCAAAATCTCGCAACTTGAGGTTTGTTGAGTTTGGTATTTTCAACATACATATCGTATCATTCTAGCAATGCTTCCTTGGCAATCCATCATTGCACTGCTGTGTTGTTCACCGAGTGGTGCACACATTACTGCCTCGTTTTACTCATCTACTCATCCTTAAATCAACTACGGCTTGTAGCTTGGATCCACGTTAACCATATTTACATCCACATCGCCAATATGAATGAATGTAAACAACAGATTCAACAGCCCCCAGCGTCCAAAAAAAAACGGAAACGTATCTTGACCCTCAAGTCCTTACAATTATGACCCCGTAAGCTGCAACAATATCCAAATCTGCCTACCAAGACGCAGCTACTGTATATATCTCATCAAACATTCTTTTACATATATCTTGCTGCATTCCATGTCAACAGCTTCGCTGCGCAGCGCGAAACGGAGCAACACAGCTCAGCACAGCATCGTTCAACTATCTCGAGACAAGTGTCACAAGAAGCGGAGCACAAATGTTCAGACGTCAAAGTCCGCGCCCCACACTTGCAGCCGCTATCTCACCATCATGATTCTATTAGCATATGTGCGCCAGCGCCAGACGTACGTTTTTAAAATCGCGGGAGACTTTCATACTTGAGCAGCCAAACTTACCGGTAAAACTCACACAGCGCACCATCCACCATCTATCGCCGACTCGCCGTCCTGCTGTTTGTGTTCGATAATCAGCACAAGTCTCTCTGCGACGCCTTGCAATAAGCAACTGACAGATCTTTCGTAAGCGCCTCCTAGCGCTGTCTCTTTACTGCCGGCTGATTTGCTGCGCTGCAGCAAATTGAACGAGGCGGTGATCGCGAACGTGGCAATAACAAGCGCCGAACACAGCACAAAACAGCGACTTGTATCAGTAAAAAGCAACGGTAGCAAAGCATATGTCATAGTTGGACTGGAACGGCGATGCTACGGAGAACGTTGAGGAAAGTGATGACAAGTTGCGACGTGGACTATGCAGTTCGATAATGGGGGAAATGGATAATCGATCTCATGAGCTGGGAGTCAATTTAAGTGGCATGATGTCTGATGCAATGGACACAAGCAAGCGAACGAGATGGCAGAAAAGTACCAATCAGCAAAGTATGTCGTTGCTGCGAGGGAGCGTACCTGCTCCCGTCGGACGGGCGAGTTGTGACTTGCACCAAATTCCACCACAACGGCCCTGATTAGTCGCGGTCAGTCGATAAAATTTCGACGTTTTCTCCAATTTATTTCAAAACTGTCATTTGCAAGGGACACGGCGCACACACTGTCGCCCAATCCATACTTGGAAGCAGACACCGTCCACGTGGATTCTCAATCAGCACGTGAAGCTATCCGTTACAAACCGGCACACCATCCCGAGTGACCATTGCGACTAGCCGTTTCGTCTTCCGACCTCGCCATCGAGACGTTCGTTTACACCAAAAACATGATGTCGACGGGCGTTGACTCGTCGCCCACGCCTCTCACCTGGGTACTCGCTGGGAAATTCTCTCGAGCACCGCGTCTCATCTCACCGCATCGCTTCGCATCACCACGCCGAATCGAAGCCAACCAAATTGCCATTGTGCCATCAAAAGCCTCCGTCATCCGCGCTCCACATCTCGCGACGACGATACCATCCGAACGATCGACCGGCAGGAAAATCCGCCGATTGAATTTCCGCACAAGCCACGAACGCCATGACGACGAAGGAGGAGCCGAAATTATTCCCGGCCATTTCACCACCTTCCGCGCCCGTGCCCCCGCCTGTGTCCGCGTCTTCTCCACCGCCCATTGCTTCGCCGGCGTCCGCCACGCGCAAATTGTTCAAGTCACCGCGTCGCGGCGCGGCACCTGCGCCGCACTTGCTGGTCGATGTCGAAGCGGCGCATTCGGCGGCCGCCGCCGCTGCTGCGGCTACGGCGGCCGATGGTGGCGGGAAGACGGAGATTGAAATACAGGTTACACAAACGTCGGATGAAGTGGCATCATCGATGCCGGACACGCCGCCGTTGAAAGTCGCGACGACTACGTCACCAGATTCGCCGTGCTCGTCTTCGCGGAAGGGAAAGGGCGGGCGGAAGGCGGCTAATCCGCATCTGACGGAGGAGGAGCGACGGAGGGAGCGGGTGTTGAAGAATAGAGAGTCGGCGATGAAGAGTTTACAGAAGAAAAAGAGGTACACTGAAGATTTGGAACATCGGGCTGTAATGTTGGCGAATAGGAATTCGGAGTTGAAGGAGAAGATTAGACTGCTTCTTTCCAGACTAAATGCCATGAATATCAGTAACGGTGTCATGACACCAGGCGTGCAACTGGGCATTCCAGCGGGTGGAATGAATGGCGTGCAAGGAATGCATGCGTTGCAGGGTATGCAAGGAGTACAAGCAATGAACTTGGGCGGTGTTAATGTCGCTGGTGCGGCGGGTATGCAAGGCGTACAAGATTTTCGAGGCTTTGCTCAGACGCAACAAGTGAACAAATCATCAAGAACGTTTTGTCAAATGGACGAATGGGCTCCGCCGCTGGATATGGCAACGTCGGCGCCGCTCGCGCCAGCGCACTTGCAACAGGCAATGCCGTTGCTCGGTGAGTCTTTCATGTCAGGTGTAAATCTTTCATCGCTAGCGCTTCCAAACGTGGTGCCCACTTTGTCCACAGCGCTGCCCGTTTCTGAAGGCTTCATACCCAACGATACGGACAAGATCAGTGCAGGCTTTGACATGCACATGACTTGTTCGCAATGACAGCAATTGGTTAACTGGCCGTCATCAAATTATTGTACACATAGATACTACTATTAGATTTGTATTGTTGGGCGTGACACGATACAATTAACTCCTGTGCATCAATCAGTAAAACAATTAACATTTCTCCTGTGCAACGCTCGGCGAGCACGCGCATAAATATATCGACACATGATTGTCCAGCTACCACGCGGCGTCAAATTCGGCATTAGGCAACTTGCTCATGAAGCGCATCAACTCGATGACGGTATCGTCGCTGTCTGAAATGAACGCAACTTCGACCACTGTACTGCCGAGCATGAGCTGTCGTGGTTTTTCGAGCACTTTCAACGCCAGTCCAAATCGTTCAATCGACTCATCATTGATGGTTTTCAAAAAGGTAGTTAGACTAGTACACGCGCGACTCAAATCGATGGATATGTGTCCAATGCCCGGTGTGACAACAGCGAGCGGATGAACGCCATTTTGCACCGTCTTGTCCTGATCGCCGACCTCTATAAGTTCTATTCGCTGGTCAATATACGGACTCTGAATCCACGCAGTTTTGAGCCCGGCCGTTGTGAAGCGGGTCACGTCCTGAAAACTGAACAACGAATAAAAGCGTCGCGCACGCGAAATATTCTTGGTGCGAATCATGACATGGGACAACGAGGCGGATTCCGAGGACGTAGCGCCACTAGCTCGTCGACGTTTAATCATGACTACATGCGGGATATTGGCGTCCTTGACGATGCCGTGTCCGTGCTCTACGGACCATCCAGAATTTCTGTAGAAGAGCTCCTTGTCCTTCATCGCGTAGCAATAGAGGGCGCCGGGACAATCGCGCACAGCCTGCACATTCTCGACGTGTCGCAAGAGGGCGCGTCCTATGCCGCGTCGACGCACGCTTTGGTCGACGGCAATGCGCTCCAGTTTGGTGCAGACGCCGTCGCGTACGACGCGGCATGTCGCTATGGCGAGGTTATTGCAGGTGACGAGGAAATGTACCGTTCCGTCCGGCAGCGGCCAGCGGTCCAGTACATCGAATTCCTCGCTGGCGGGTATGCCCATTTCCTTTATGAAGACGCGCTGTCGCACCTGGAGAGCGTACATGAGCTGCCGGTCTGTGGTGACGGTTTGCACGCGCACGGCGGCGCGGTTGGGTGGCAGTGTCATCGTGGGGGTGAAGGCCGTTTGGGCATAGACGACGGTACGCTCAAACATGATGGTCGAGGGTTTACAAGGCGTTTGGTGAACTAAAGTGGCCTTCAGTCACTCGGACATATACAATGGCCGTGTGCGCTGGTTGAAAAATGTACTTTAATTTTGTCCATTGATCACAGCTTGACAGATTAAAATAATCGATTTGCTTTTCTGTCGACTACAAAACGAGCGCTCGCTCCACTCTTGTTCAACAAAGTCGCTTGTTGCTCATCACCACCATCGATCGCGCCCATGTCCAACGTTGGCCACGTGCGCGTCAAGCGCGACAGGGACACCTACTTCATCTCTTTGGACGTGGACGGTCAAGCTACCGTCCATGAGTTGCGCGAAAAGACCGCGCACGCCATGAATGTCGCTGTGACCGATCTACGTCTATGCAAACAAAACGACCCGCATCATCTACTTTGCGACGACGAACATCGTCCATTGAAACAGCTCGGCATTCACAACGACTCGATAATCTACGCGATGCTCCACGAACAAACGCCGATCATCACGCCCTTCCCGCCCTCGCGGAACCACACCGCTCTGACGCCGAGCTCGCGTCGCTCAACATGAAACCCCGTCTTTATTTATACGCGACTACAAACGAGTAATACACTCCTTCAATTCCTCCTGCGAATAAATCCTAAACCGACCGCTCTCAGTAGTAATCGCCGCAATTTCCACATTAGTGCCGTCCAACTTTTCCTCCATCACCTGCTTGAGCGTCCGCAACGCCAGTGTCTCCGCCTCGACGAGTGTCATCGCCGACGAATAGCTCTCCTGCAGCGCCGTCTGCGCGCCCTCGCTCCCGGCGCCGATGGCCTTGGCCTTCCACTTGACATACGTCCCACTCGGGTCTGTGTGGTACAGCTTTGGCCCCGTCTCGTCCACACCGGCCACGAGTAGCGCCACGCCAAACGGCCGCGACATCGCGTCTTCGTCGCGTCCGTCCTCGCCGAATCGCAGCGCGAGATCGCACAGCGCCTGCGTGCACGCCTCCGGTGTCATGGGCTCGTCGTATGTGAAACGATGCTGCTGCGTCTCGACGCGCGCGTGATCGATCAATGTTCGCGCATCTGCCGTCAGACCTGACATGGCGCAGCCGATGTGTTCGTCCTGTGGTGCGAGATGTATGGTTAGTTTGTGCTGTGCGTTGATTTGGCGTTTCAATGTGTGCGCTACGTACGATTTCCATGATCTTTTCGACCGACGTCGGTACTAGGAGAGGAGAATTGAGACGTTTCTCGACCGCAATTACGACGCTGCATTGGGCACGGTTAGATTCGACTGTGCGACGCTTACGCTGATGTTGTTGATCGTGACGTACCCTTCGGTGGTTTGAATGCCGACTGCGGTGGAGCCCAGTTTGATCGCTTCAATGGCATATTCTACTTGGAAAAGTCGGCCCTCCGGGGAGAATGTGTTGACGCCTCGATCGTACTCGGAGCGTGTCAAAAACATGATGACGCAATGCGGTTGCAATTGACTGTGCGCGGATCGTCAGCGTCTGGTCTGACCAAAGGTTGGAGTGTGCACGGCTTCGACTCGGACGTTTTTGCTGGAACGGATGAGATGCTTGGGCAATACACTTTCCAGCCTCCAACATGCCAATGAACAGTGGACAAATTGACTTTATCATACAATTTGTTGTCCACATGATGGACGAATTGTATCGGTATTTTGGACAAGTTTGCGGAAAGTTTTCAAAATGCGCAACAAGTCACCTCTTTCCACCGCATCGCCATCGTGCAGCGTGCGGTCATTGCGATCGCCTTGTCGCAAGAGCAGCATCTTGCGCGATAGTTCCATTTCGTCCATGCCAACATCTCCACAATCCAAAACCTAATCACACATCTGCGTTGTAGAAATCAAACTTACATCCGCTTCGACGTTCCATTATACCATGCACTGCTGAGCTATTCGTACAATTCCTCTGCCTGCCTGCCGCCTTCTCTTCAACAGATCAAGCGATCTTTTTAATATTCGCACGACATAACATTCACTAGTGAAGACGTGCGACATGAGTGTGTAGATCGTGCATCGCACATCATTGGCCGCTGTGCCTACACCATGTGTCGCTCCTCATGCCGATTGCGTTTGTTGCCAGCCAAGCATGTTAGCACATTCTTTTGACGTATACGCCGCTTTTTCTTAAACATGTTTTAGCTAGTCCATAGATCCACCGCTCTGGAGTTGCACTCTGGTACATTCAAACTTTTCCTGTTCGCGCACTACACATTTTACGATCAGCAACTATTTTAGTTCTAGTAGAAAACTTTTTTCGGCCTTCTTTACCGATAGCGTTTCTTCAATAGGAAGCGCGCAATCCTGACATTGTTGCTCCCCACTGAAATTCCAGGTACGGAGCATTTGCAATTCGATACACGATATGCAAATAATGTCACGCTTTCATGCAAGTAAGGATCTAGAAAAATCGCCATCTCACACTTTCCCTTTACGCGTATTTTCCAAGCAGCTGACGATACCACTGTTCATCTCCTCTCTTTTATCCAACTTTTCGCTTGGATTACAGTTACCAGTTTCGCAAAAAGCAGAGCAGTGATGGATGCGACAAGCTGACGTGGAACAAACTCAACCCTGTCTACCCGTAGAGAATGGCCTCAACCCTTGGAACACACGGAGAAAGGCACAAATATCACTCAATATTCAGATGCGCACGTATCATTCATGCGCAATACTTTGTCATCGACTCACACATTACGCAGTGTATGGAGTACCTATCGCACATGCATGCTTGCTACTTCTAAATCTCATTTCTCGAGAAGTAAAAGCTGTCTCGCACGTGCGAGAGGGCATATGTGGAAATATACTGTAGTATAAAGCGTGTGTTAACATTGGAGCGTATGTCGAATTGAAGCACAAAAGTTGAATTTTGGCTGACCGTCAGCAGCTTACACGAAACCTCTCATCCACACACCGCAAGTATCGCAAACCAGTCTCTTGTAACGTGCTCGAGGGTTACTCAAACAATGTTAATTGCGTATAAACCCGTCCTAAATTGTGCTACTATCTGGTATCGAATAGATGCCTGCTGCGAGATCGAAAAGAATCAATGCGAAGCTCTCTTCAGAGTGGAAATATCTCATATACGACTGCTTTTTCAGGGGTGATACTGATGTGAGCACGTAAACTTCATACAAGATTCTTTTTTTGAATTGCTTATCTACCGCAGACTTCGAATGCTTCCACGTAAACCTACATATGCGCCTGTGGTCATGTCTCGATCAACATGCGTGATGTATGCTGTGGTCGCATAAAGTGGGTGCGAATGGCTGGCTGTCTAATTGGCTAATCTCAGCAAACAAGTATGATCAGAATTTCATCGAGAAAGGATTTGGAAAATGGCACGTATGCAATGTGACATTCCAATTGCTGGAGTTTGAGTGTGAACAAGCATCACAGCACAAAAGTGAGATTCGCTTTTTGATATAGCAGATAACGTGTGTCTTACATGTCCATCGCGAGAAAACCGCTTCTGGAATATAGAGCACATTCATCGAGGGACAATTCATCTAACACATCGAGCACACACACACATTGATACAAAGGTGTTCATTGTTTGTTGTTGAGTCGCTCGTAACAAGCTCTCAACAAAACTGGCCACTGCGATCATCTACAGTATGCACGGAGAATACAAGGCAAGAGGATTGAAGGACGGACAATCCCCCATGTCCGTCCGTCCGACCTGGAATAAAAATACCAATTCCATCATGTTTACAACCAACGGATCCATCTTTTGTGACCTGAATAACGTGGGGATCAAATGAATTGACACTGGCCATCTCAAGTAACGAAACTTGCGACTCGTAGAAACTCATTGCGCCGACAGATCAATTTGATGGATAGCAAAGCAGCTCTGAGAACAAGCACCACCACGTAGCAAGTGTTGTCCACGTGGACAAGCGGTCAGATATTTTAGCGCCAAACCAACGGTCCATTTCCCGCGAAAAAGTCTCATAATCTCCAGAAACTACTCGCCCTACAGTACGGCCGAACTACATCTTCGATAGATACACATCCCATCCCATCCTATCGCAATCGCACCATCACCATCGCCACCCTTTCCAACATTGCAACTACCCTCGAGGGTACGTCGTCCTTGCCAACAATCACACCGAAATGTCGCAACAATCCGACCTATCTCAACCCCCAGAACAGCCTCGCGCACAAATGCCATCTCTCACTCCAGAAGCACAAACAGACCTCACCATCCTAACTCACTACACACTGCTGTATTCCACGCTATTACCAAACCTACATGCCGAACATCTCCTCTGCGACCAGCCCGAAATCTCGCTCGCAACCGGCTCCGGTGCGGTATTCGAAGCGCTGACGACGCACATCGCCAAGCACACGAACAAGCAGCGTCACACGCTACGCACCAAGCTGTGCAAACTAGCAGCGTCAGAGCGGCTACGGCTGCTACGCGAGCTGGCAGACGAGAGCGTGTCGGCGGGCGCGATGCGCGAGCTGCTCACAGGCGCGGACGGACGGGTCGTCGGGGCGGCACGACTGCGTCCCGGCGCGCGGGACGGGAGCAACGTGCGGTACGTCTGGCTGCACGGACTGGACGGCTGCTGCAGCGACCGGGTGTGCATCGACGACGGGGAGGATTGCGCGCGTGTCGTGAGAGGCGAGCAGCTGCTACGCATCGCGGACGATCTGGACGCGAGCGGGAGCGGCGGGTTGAAAAGAGGCGCGCGCGCGGATCGAACGGCCGCGGCGTGGATCAGAGAGAGAGTTTATAAGGCGCGTGTGCGGGAGGGAAGGGTGCGGAAGGAGGCGCAGAAAGATCGAGGACGCCCGCGAGGATTGTTATGGACGGCGTTGTGGTCGATGTGCAGGCCTGTGGGAGGGGCAGACGGGAGAGGAAGAATGTGTCGTATGAGGAGGAAAGTGGCGCGGAGGATGAGGATGAGTTTACGTTGGGAGATGGTAGTGCGAGTGAGGAGGATGAGGTTTCGGATGTGGAGAGTGTGGTGTCGGATGTGGAGGATTTGGTCGCGCCTGCTAGACAGCGGTTACGGAGTGGTGCGGACCGTTCATTGGTTTCGAAGGGTAGTAGACGGTCTTTGCGGAATTTGGTTTGATGATTGTTGTATAGGTAAGTATTGTCGTGGACGGAGGAGCGAGGCGTGTTGACGGATTGATGGTAGCGCGACAGATGGACTCAGGGGGAACGACATGTGTTGAGCGGACGAGGCGCGCAACGATTAGCACGAGAGTTTTCGTGGCAGATGATTGGACGTCATGCGTGTTAGCAATGTAACAGCAGCACGTGGTCATAAATACAATTTTTCGTAAAAAAAATGAGCCTCAACACACAGGAATAACCGGTAGAAATTACGTCTCAACCAACCGTCACGCCATCGCACCAACATAAATGCCAGTCTGAGCAAAGACCAGCCGCGCGCGCACACATCCAACCCACACACTGCAACATGGTGACCACAGCGGAAAATGGCGGCAGAAAGGTCGTGCTGCGCGTCGAGGGAATGACATGCGGCGGCTGCGTAAACGGGGTGACAAAGGCGCTGCAAGGCGTCCAAGGCGCCACACAGGTCGAGGTATCGCTGCAAGACGAGCGCGCGCAGCTGCAATTCCAGGGCGATAATCCGCAGATACTTGTGGACGCCGTGCGGGAACACGCCGGAAAGAAGGCCGCGATCGTCCAGAACGGGGCGTCTAAAATCGTGCTGCGCGTCGACGGAATGTCCTGCGGCGGCTGTGTTGGCGGCGTTACTAGAGCGTTGCAGAGCGTCAAGGGCGCCTCCGACGTCCAGGTGCTTCTCGAGGAGGGCAAGGCCACCCTGGCGTTTGACGGTGACGATGTCAACGCGCTTGTGCTCGCCGTGCGCGAACACGCCGGCAAGGTGGCGACTGTTGTTTAGGGCGTGTTTGTAGCGCGCAATGGGCGGCGTGTGGATGCGTTTTGATGGATGAATAAAATAGATCGGTCGCTTTTCTGTGCCCTATTTTTGGTTGAATTTGAATTAGAATCTTTGAATTGTGAAGAGCTAAACGCTGTTAGGGCCCTTTTGCTATATTTGTTCCAAGGTTTGTTCGTAGTACCCGGTGTAGGGTGCGCGCAATGTGGCGTAGACGAGCCGAGGGATGTGAAATCACAAATCTGTCACCTGCACGCCTTGTGCCCGTCATGGAGGAAGATGGAAGTTGGTCGTTGGAGAAATGGAAAAGCCCCACCTGAAGGGAAGTACTGGTATGCATACTTCTCACCACGCGCGACTGCATAAATAGCAGGGAAATGTCTCTGGCGCAATAAACTTTATCGTCGACAAGCAAAACAATCAAGTGGACAGGTCAATTATTTCATCCAGAACATGAGAGAGCACACTTTGCATTCGAAGAGCGCAGCGTCGCGCAGCAAATGCATCGGATTGTGCGCGCCGACCATAAACATGTCAGAGCAAACGTGCTCACAACGGCAGTCGCCACTTGTGTCAAGCAAATTATTTCGTGGCAGCCGTGCACAGCGCAGACCCGGCCACGTGGTGGTGGCGTACGTACCGACCGTCGTAAAAATCAATTATTTTTCAAAGATTTTTACCACGTACAATCTGTCACTCCTCACGAGAGGACCGACGCCACGCATCACACGGCCGTCGAAATTTTATGCAACGCGTCATGTCACCGACCCAACCCAAAATTCTCACCATCAGCCATTTCATTCAGCCATCCTCTATCCATCTACATAATGCCAATCCCACATTAACCACCACCACCACCACCACCACAGCCCACTCCATCAACAACCTCCCTAACTCACAATGACACCCCCACCCCCGCGCACACCCACTACCTCAAGCTCCAATCCGCCAACCCCGACACCTCCCAAATCCACAATGCGCTCTCCCCCAACCTCCCGACCCTCGCGCTTCCCTATCTCCAAGTCACAACCTCCTCCCCGACACCACAGCCGCAGCTCGTCGCCCTGGCCAGCAGCGCGCACCCTGCGTCCGCGCTGCACGCCCACCAAATCGCCCTCCGCGTCGACGGCATGACCTGCACCTCATGCACATCGCGCGTGCAGGCCGCGCTCGCCGCCGTCCCGGGCGTCTTCGAGCCCGCGGTCGACCTATCCGCCGCGCTTGCAACGATGGTCTACGCGACGACCGACGCCCATCTGTCCGACACACATACCGCCCCTCTACTGCACTGTGTACGCTCCCTGGGTAAGCAACCCACCCTGCTCGCCGCCCATCCCATTCGCCATCTCCTTCTGCGTCGCGTCCCCGCCGCAGATATACAACCCCTCCAGCGCCTCCTCGCCGACCTGCACCGCGTCGTCCGCGTCCAATTCGAGCACCATCGCTACGTCGCATTGCAATTCGCAGGCACGTATCAAGACCTCCTCGACGCGATGCCGCCGTCTCACGTCTACTTTGAGCCCTTCGTCGCGAGAATCGTCACCCTCCGCGTTGACGGTATGATGTGTCAAAGCTGCGTCGCCGCCGTCACGCGCGTTCTTAATTCCGTGACTGGCACGAGCGATGTCAGCGTCCGGTTGGAAGAGGGCCTCGCAACCCTCCGATTCGACGCCGCTGATTCCGATGCGCTCGCCAATGTTGTGCAGGAGCAAACCGGTAAAGTCACAACCGTTGTCGCAGAACAAATGCTCGTCGTGACTGAGCCACAGCTGCCCCCGCCCGCGAGAACCGTCGTTCTGCGAGTGGATGGTATGACCTGCAATGGCTGCGTCGGTAAAGTCGCAAAATCCCTCCAAGCCGTCGAGGGCGCCAGCGATGTTGACGTGTCGTTGGAGCATGCGCGAGCAATTCTGCGATTCCATGGCCGCCATGTCGATGTGCTTGTTGATGCTGTCAAGGAAGGCGCGGCCAAGGTGGCGACGGTCCTGGAGGACAAATTAGACCCTGTTGCAGCGGAACAGGACGGAAGCGTCCAGTCCGTTAAGAATGTTTCCCTGCGCGTCGAGGGTATGACCTGCAACTCTTGCGTTGGCGCCGTCACCAAAGCTTTGCAAGCTGTGGAGGGCACGTCCAATGTGCAGGTTTCTTTGGCCGACGCGAAAGCCACCTTGCTCTTCGAAGGTGACGACACAAGCGTGCTTGTGAACGCGGTGCTTGAGAGCGCAGGGAAAGTTGCATCCGTTTTGGACGAAGATGCCACTTTGCATACAGACCATGCGTTGGTCGATATCGAGCTGCAATCCCCACAGCAGCCTGACGTTTCGCCGTCCGCTCCCAATCCCAAGCCCGAAGAGGCACGCTCTCCGGTATCCTCAGTTACGTCAATAGAGGTGCTGTCGATTACACAACTTCGCGTCGGTGGAATGACGTGTTCCAGTTGCGTAAGCGTCGTCGAGGACGTGCTCAAAACCGTTTATGGCGTCTCAACCGCCAAAGTTAACCTCCTCGCTGGCCGTGCCACTGTGCATCATGACGCGGCAACCAAGCCAGAGGCGCTTGCGAAAGCTATCAGCAACGCGGGGTATCAGGGTCTCGTGTTGGAAACAGTGTCGCCCACAGACACTAGCAAACCACGCGAACCCTCCTCGTCTTTCCGTATCGCTTTCCGCACTGATGGACACGCGAATAATGCGGCAAAGACCCTGTCGTTGTTGGACAGCGTGCAGACCGCAAATGCCATTGGTTGCACAGTCACCGTCGTTCTCAAGCCGGGCTATTCCAAATCAACTGTGATATATGCTCTGGAAGCAGACGGAGGCTTTGGGAAATTCATCCCAAAATTGTCAGAAGCAGACGAGCGTGACGCACTTCAACAGGGTGCCTCGGCCGGCCCAACAGACGTTATCGACGAAGAGGCGAGGTCCTGGCGCAAACGTTTCTTTCTTTCGCTCTCGTTTATGATTCCAATCATGATCATCTCGATCATGCATCATCACATGTCGATGCTGTCGATGGGATTCGTTCGTTGGAGCACATTTATACTTGCCACGCCAATCCAATTCGGTTTCGGAGCTGGATTTTATCGCGCGAGCTACTATGCATTGAAGAAGAAACGAGCGACGATGGACGTCTTGGTTGCATTATCCACTTCTATTGCATATTTCTCGAGCCTATTTGTTTTACTACTCGGAACGACAAGCTCTAGCGGACAAATGGGCCTCGGTCACTCTGCAATGTTCAACGTTTCCGCAATGATCATTACGATGGTTTTGGCCGGCAAATGGATCGAATCGGCTGCCAAGAGACGTGCAGCAGCTGGCGTTGCTGCACTTTCTGCGTTGACTCCAGATCATGCAGTGCTGTACGACGCGCGAGAGAAGAAAACTTGCATGACTCCGATTCCAGTAGGTTTGCTCAAGTCCGGTGACATTGTCAAGTTGAATGCCGGCGACCGAGTCCCAGTGGATGGCCAAGTAATCCAGGGTAGTTCATCAGTCGATGAATCAATGCTTACGGGTGAAAGCGCACCAGTCCCGAAGCGCACGGAAGACGTGGTGTATGGTGGAACCGTTAACGGTCGTGGGTCCATGCTTGTGCGTACTACTGCGGTTGGATCTGATGCTGTTTTGTCACAAATCGTCAAGCTGGTCAATGACGCACAAACTGCGCGAGCGCCGATAGAAGCCTTTGCAGACAAGGTCTCTGCTGTATTTGTACCCACGGTCGTCTCGCTTTCACTATTCGTGTTTGTCGGATGGTTCAGTGCAGCTAGTTTTGGTTGGATTCCAGCAGAATGGTATGCAGAGGAAGGCGCATTCTACTTTGCACTGTTGTTTGCACTAGAGACAATGGTGATCGCGTGTCCATGCGCTCTGGGTCTGGCCACTCCGACGGCGGTCATGGTGGCGTCCGAAATGGGAACGAAACTGGGTGTACTGTTCAGAGGCGGAGGAGCAGCGTTACAAGCGGCCAGTCACATCAAAACTGTTTTGTTCGACAAGACGGGAACGTTGACGATTGGCAAACCAGAGGTGGTATCAGTTTTGTTTTCTGAATCCTGTTCATCACAGGTGGACAATGCCTCAGCAGTTTTGTCCGATTTAATTTCTATGGTTGAGGCGGAGTCTCACCACCCGCTGGCAGAAGCGATTTCTCGGTATAATCGATTGTCTGAAGCGACGCAGGGCTATGGCAAATTAGAGTATGAACTATCGGACATCGAAGAACTACCAGGCCGTGGTGTGCAAGCAACTATTAACAAGGGTGAATTCCAAGTGCGGATCGGTTCGCGGGAGTGGGCATATGGGGCTGGTGGTGCCAAGCTCGAGAGCAGTTTGTTGAGTGAGAAGGAGCTAGCAACGGTGGAAAGGATGGAAAGTGAGGATGGTCTAACTGTTGTAACAGCTGTAATCAACGGGTGTATGGTTGTTGTGTATGGATTGGAGGACACGTTGCGTCCTGAAGCGGTAGCGGTAGTGCGATACCTGCATGGCATGAACATTCGATGCGGTTTGGTGACGGGTGATTCAGAAGAAACTGCGCGGGCTATAGCACAAAAAGTCGGGCTGGATGCAAGTGTAGTTGTAAGCCGAGCAATGCCGTGGACAAAAGTGAATGTTGTGCACAGAGCGCGGGAGAATGGGCCAGTGGCGTTTATTGGGGACGGTATCAATGATGCACCTGCATTGGCAGCAGCTGACGTCGGCGTTGCAATTGGAGCAGGAGCGGGTGTAGCTGTTGAAAGCGCGGCAGTGGTTCTGGTTGGCAGCGATCTGAAAAGCGTTGTGAACACGTTGGATCTTGCGAAAGCGACGTTGCGGCGTGTGCGATTGAATTTTGTATGGGCGATTGGCTACAACATGATGGGCATCCCTATTGCGGCTGGAATTCTGTATCCGCATTTTGGCATTCGCGTTCCACCGTTTGTTGCATCGGGTGCAATGGCGCTTAGCTCTACGTGCGTGATTGTGAGCTCATTGGCGCTGCGGTGGTACAAATCGCCAAGCGTCACGGATGGAACGGAGGTTAGCCATGAGGATGGAACGCGTATGGTTGACAGGAATGTATTTACAATTGATGATGATGATGAAGAAATTGTTGCGCGACCACTATTGAATGGCGAGCAAAATGTGTAGTATGTATGCATGTATATATATATAAAAGCGGTTTTGAACTTGCAACAGGGGGTGGCAGCAGACAATTTTAGCGCGGGCAACGCGAGGGATCAGTTGGTTGGTGACAATCTACGCGTCGTGATTGCTTGAGATTGTATTGGACGATGTAAACGGTCGAAGCAACAGTGTGATATGAGTTGTTTCTTTTTCTCCTGACTAGAGGAATGAGCGACGCGCGGGAGTATGCCAGCAAGTTTCTCCAATTGCTGAGCGTAGGTGTTTGTGTAATGAAGATTGGAAACGCGAGCGGTATAGCCAGGTTTGCGCCGAAATATACAAAGCGTTTGGGGATTGTAAAGGTCACGTCATGAAGCGTAGCTGCACCTCTGTGGCACATGGCATTGTGTAATGGAGTTGCGCAACGGGAAATAAATGAGCATGATCTAACGTGAGGATGGGGACAAGTGGGAGCGATTGTGTAAAGAGGGCTTGGCCATGATGGGGGCGGCGTGACGCGTATACGCGTGCATGAAGAGGGAGGGAAACAAGCAAGGTAGGGAAACAAGAGATTGTAGTCGAAATCTAATTTTGGGCGAATGAGTGCCTTACTATCGGCATTACATTTTGTGCGATTCTATTTCGGGGATGGACTATTGAGAAATGAGCCGCATGTAGTGGACGCCTTACTGGTAGGCGGCATGTTGACAGCTGGAATTGGTTTGGGACAGATTGGAGTGTGTGCGTGTTATGGGGGTGTAAATACGTCATGGAGCGGGTGTGCGTTTACACTGAGGGTAGGTAGTAAGGGGAGGGGGGCTGGTAATGTTGTGTCGAGTTGGGGGGCGGAGATGAAGAGTTGACGTGTAAAGTGTGATCGGTCGTTGGAAGCAAAGTCGAACAAGACGGCGAAAATAGTTTGGATGCGGTTGCGCTACTGTAGTGACACACTACAATACTGTACATGATACGTGTTAAAGTAAGTAATACGAATGGTATTCATCGATTGGACAGGCTGTTCTACCGAGTGATGTGAGACGTGGCATCTACTGACGCACCGTAAGAACCGTCACGTCAGAAACGTCACGTCACGTCGCAGCGGAAAGCTCTCATTCACGGCACACCCACACACGGCGGGTATACAGTCGAGCTATTGGCGGCATTGCATAACCTGAGGCGGTACGCTTTTCAACATATAACTGAGCAGCGCAGAGCAGCGCAGGGCAGAAGAGACGTGAAGAGAGCACAAGACGGTCGACACAAGCACAAGTGCGTTCAAGTAGTCCAACATCTTCACCATGTGCAGCACAACCCCCTCCTTCGAAGCGCGCGTCGACTTTGAGCATGTCTGCGATCGACTCATCGACGGTCTGGACGTATTGGAAGCGCACGCATGGGACGCATCGACGCCGGCATTGGACGCGGTAACAGTGGCGGCATTGCAGCATCATTTGAGTTCGACGTCGGCGTTGTCACCGACGTCGGTGCTGTCGCCGACGTCGCTCACGGATCGTAGCGCAGTGGCACCGATGGGCGGCGCCATATCCAAGCGGCGCACACGCACGCCGAGCGGGAGCTCGGGCACGACTTGGTCCAGTTCGGAAGAGATTGTGTCGCGTCTGACGCCGTCGTCGCACGCCATGTCCACAGTGGCTAAACAGCGTCCGAAGCAGTACAAACGACCGACGCCGTCAAAGTTTTGTCACGTGTGCGGACGCAAATCGCACAACGTCACTGTGGCGATCTGCGCGCGCATCGAGGACGGCATGTGTCGCAAGGTCGTTTGCTCGTTCTGTTTCGACAAGTACGGCTGGGATCGCAGCGTGTTGGACGCCGCCACACGCAATGGTATCAATAAAGGCGCGGTGCGCACCAATTGGATTTGCACGCATTGTCGCGGCGGATGCGTGGCCAAGGCGCAATGCAACACATACGGACGTACCAATTACAAACGACACCTCAAACTACGACAGAGGAGATGTGATGCTCAGCAACAACGGCCCGTGCTGTGACATGCGCTGTAATGCAATTATTGTACTGTAAATGAATCGCGCCTGTACGAACTTTTGTCAGTCACGTCACGTCGCATTAGTTTACGCGTTGGGATGAAAATAGATGTGCGCCATGTCTATGTAGTTTGTCTCTCTTCCTTCCCTAACGCTACGCATCTATCGCAGTCGCACACCACACGCTCCACCCGTTCAACTTGCGCAAGCACTCACACGCTGCTCGATCACTTGTCGAATACACTGAGTAGCGCGTCCAACTCGTCGCGCGCCGCGGAAATGGCCTGCAGGGAGAAGAGCGCCACTTGTGGTGAGTAGCGTTCGCGCACCAGAGTCGTGTCGAAGTAGGACACGACTTGGTCGAGAAATTCCACCGCTTGTGTGCCGTGCAATTGCACATCTGCGCGTTGCGCGCCTTTGACACTTGTCGCCGCCTCGCTGACCGCGCGTCGAATGTCACTCCCGATGAGTAGTGTTTTCACAATGCGTCGCACATCGCCGGACGGGCGCTCTTCCACGCTGACGGCCAGTTCGTCTAGCGCGTCGCGCACCATGCGTATCGACGAGAGCGATGTCTCGAGCGGTTGGGTGCGCGTCGCAGAGCCCAGCCCGGCACTCACAATGAACAAGTTGAGCAGCAATGAGCGACGCGTCATCGGTGTCTCGAAACTCGCACGCGGATGACGGCATGGTGCTGTGCACTCGTGTGCGGACTCTTTGACTGGAGCAATGCTCTTGAGACTGGTCAAGGATGAAGCAAAGGCGTACAACATGGTGATGATCGAGGGAGGCAGTGCTCCCAATTGAACAGTTTGACGAGCTCGTCGCGTTGATTGTTTGGACGGCAGATATATCAATGATTTTGATTGGAAAAAAAAGTTAATTTCGATCACTTTATACAAAAAACATAATCGCTCGAAAAACACATAATACACAACACGGCACGGCACGGAAAACGACGTGACCGCGTTCCCTTGTTGGTGCATCTCATCCCATCCCATAGATAGATAGATACATTACGGTTCCCGTCCATGAATCTTACGGATATGCCTCGTTAAGCTACTCCTCTGTCCAAACGCTGCGCCGCAATCACATTGAAACGGGCGTAGCTTGTCGTGGACGGTGAGCACGTGCGCCTCCAGAAAGCTCTTGCGTCCAAAGTGGTTGCCGCATTGCGCGCATTCAAACGGCCGAATCTTGGCGTGCACCATTCGCATATGTCGATTGCGATCGCTGCCGCGACGAAAGCGGGCGTCGCATTGCGGACATCCATACGCCCTGCCCGAAACCGGCTTGTTCACCTTGCCGACGCGCAACACCGGCTGTGTAGATCGCGGCGCTTGTAACTTGCGGTCACCGTCGCTGCTGTCGGCATGCACCGATCGCCAGTGCATGTTCAAATGGCCTGGTTTTCGGAAGCGCACGCCGCACACCATGCACGGAATGTTCATACCGGCGTCTTCGACGGCTGTCTCGTCCGTTGTGGATAGAACCGTCTCCCAGAAACGACGCCCCGATGGTCGCCCCGCCGCCGTGGAACAGCTCGTCGTCGGTGACATGTCCGATAGCGCCGGCGCGCAGCCGCGTCGCGGCGAGAAACATGTCGATTGCGATGCGGTCGAACTGCTCGTCGGTCGTGCTGGTGGCGCCGCTGCTGCTACTGGTGGCAGTGTCGATAGTATCGATGTCATCGTCATTGGTGCGTGCGATGGCGATGGCGGCGGCAGATGATGCATGGCGTGAATTGGGTGCATGGGTGGAGACGACGCGACTCAATTGCTGCGCGTTGGCTCGGCACTCGTTTATAATTGCTTTGCTTGTGAGTATGATGGCTAGATGAGCGCTTTTCACGTGGTGGCTCTTGGTGAGCGGCATGAGTGTATACATGCTTTGGTTTGCTAATAAGCGAGGCAACACTCGCTGGGAAGCGAGTGAGTGAGCGAGTTGCATTGCAGTGAGAACGGTAGAGATATATATAAAAGACGAACAAATAGAGCGTTGATTCACAACAATGAATATTGGCGCCCGTGGCCCCGATGTACGTGCTAATCTGGCGTTGTATGACCGACAATATGCCGCCGCTGTCGCTGTATTCACATCACATCATGAATATAGCGCTCAACTGCTCTACAACCAGCCAGCCAGCCAGCCAACGAGCGAGTGAGTGTGCGAGCAAGCCACCAACTGTCGTCAAAACAAAACACAAACCCTTCTCGACTTACCGCAGCAACGCGTACCGTCGAGCACCACAACACAACCCGCTCGACACGCATGACGGGACAGCACGGCACGACACAGCACCGCGCCCCTAGCCGCCACCCAACGCAATCCAATGGAACGGAATGACGCACCACTCGAGACTTGACCATTACTCACGAGCCACCACCAATCGTCTATACTTTTCATCATCAACAACCTAATCGTTCATCCTCGCTCTCTTAACTTCCTTCATTTCATCACCACTACTAGTTCTCTTACGCGGCACAACCTTGACAACCTTTACGCCACCTTCACCACCACCCGCCTCGGCCTCCGCTCGCTTCAAAACTGCACCAATAGCCTTTTCAAACCCTACTGCCTCCTCCCCAATCTCTTTCAGCACATCCTCATCATCACCACCCACCTGTCGAAACACGCGTTCGCTCTCGCGAATCGCCTCCAGCGCCTGCGTCGGCTCGTCCCTCCTCAGCGCCAAATACTTTTTATACAACCACTCCGCCTTGCGTCGTCCACTACCAATCTCTGCTGCCTTTGCAAATTCCGCCCCGGCCTGCACCGACTGATCACTCTCCAGTAGCAATTCGCCCAGCGTGCCGTGTACCTGCGCTAATCGCTCGACATACTTTTCACCTAGATTTGAAAACACAACTCTAGCCAATTCCAATTGCGTCCACGTCAATTCCTCGTCATCCTCCTCCTCCTCCTCGCCGATATCCTCCTCTCCATCCGCGTCGTCCTGCACGCCTTCATCCGCCTTGCCCTTCTTCACCTCGCGCTCCACGTCGCCGCCGAGCACGCCAGCCGCCGCCCCGTTGCGCACCACAAACGCAAGCAGCGCCTGTCCGTACGCCAGTAGCAATTCGCCAAATGCGGCGCTACGCGTTTGCTGCTCCGGTACGCGTTGTAACGCCGTGACAAACTTGGACGTGGCTTGCTCTAGACTATTCCCCGACGCGTCAGTCGTCTCGCGAAGGCGCGTTCCCAGCGCATACAGCTGCGCGATTTGTTCACCAAGCGTTGCGCGCACCTCGTCCATCGCCGCGTTGTCTACCACGCTGCCGGGCGCTAGTGTGACGGATGACGGCTTGGAAGACAGTGGCTGCTGCTCGGATGCACTTTGTGACGATTTCATGCGTTGTTGTGTTGCAGTCGCGGTGGAAGCCTGTGCCACGGTTACATTGTTACTGTTGTTTTCCACATCTGATTGTGCGGCCGTGCTTTGCGTTTCTGGTTTTGTTTGCTCCACTGCTTTGGCATCTTGCTTATCCATGACGGCAATTGTGACGCGGACGAACAAGCAAGCAAGCAAGCAACGATGGTGCGAATCGATGAGCGCTGGCGAGGCGGCGCGTGCAGAGCAGAGCTGAGCATGTAACGGCCGTCGCAAATACAACGCGTTGATTGGCTGGTCGCCATATTTTAAAAAATTAAAATCGGAAAACTTGAGTGCTGTAATTTACCCTCCGCTCCGCGAATTGTGCGTCGCAACGCTCGACGCGACGCGACTCGACGCGATGCAACGAGACGCTGCGAGCCAAACATCGGCGTGAACAAGTGCACCGACTGGCACCACGTTGCCTTCGTACGCGCAACATATCTATCTGTATGCCGCGTCCAACGCTTTGCTCATCGATACATCTACGCATGTTGCAAACTGCCACGCGAGCAGAAACGCCACAAACGTGGCTCATCCTTCGCGTCACGTCATAATTGCAATCCACACCATGCACCCCGTTCCGCCGCCCTTCTTTCATGCTCTCTGTCAGCGCTGGGTGGACGGCAATCCCACCCCGTACGACACCGCCGTTCTCGACAGCCTCACCAATCAATCTCCGCTACCGCACCCGCATTCCCCCTCCCCCGTTGCCTTCGACCCTGTATCCCGCCTCCCGCATCCGGATCACTTGCAAGCGTACGTGGATGTCAAAAATGCCATTCGACAAGCCCACCATGCTCATACCACCGAGCTACAAACCGCTCGTGTGAAAACCGCGCTCGAGTCTCCATTGCCGTCTATATCGCCGCCGTTTCCTACTGCGCTGTCTGCCGCCCCATGTATTGCCGCATTGTTACAAGCAGCTGAAGCAGCCCTGTTTGCGCCCCGTGTCGTGACATGGACCGTCCAATTTCAACTACTTTGTCAAGCGGGAGAACAATTTTGTATAGCTACACGCACCGCCGGCTGGCACCCCGTGCTTGATATCGAGCAACGTGACGTTTTGTTCCAATGTTCAGCGTCCGATTATAGTATCGCTAGATTGATTGCCGTGCTCCGACCTATGCTTTCACCCGATGTTATACCAACCGGACGCGTAGCTACAACAGACAGAAGACGGCAAGGTGCTAGAGCTGGCCTGTTGGGAAGATTCGTTTTACGTGTTGCATTGACGTTGCGTCTGCTGCGTCCTATTCGAAAAGGTAGGTGCACCAAAACATTGCGATTCACACCCGTTGCCGTTGTTTGAATATTCTGACATGTGCCTTACATGCGCAGAGGTTGCCATATCTGCACTTGCGTTAACTGCGGTCGCAGCAGCGGGTCGATACGTAATGAAGCAATGAGCTGCTCAGCATGTTGGATCTACTGTGTGTAATGGTTTATACACAACCCGTTTGACGCTCACTCGCACACATCGACATGCGATAATGAAGTTTTTACATGAGCCCGTCAATTCACATCCGACCGGCACCGGAATTCGTTCATGCTCAATATTAGCATGGCATTGCCATACTTTCCTCTCATCACTCGCCATCATACACATGTGCGTCGCTTGATGCTCGCCCACAGGACATGCTTCGGCGAGCACGAAACTCGGCCCACATATATGATATTCGCACCACGACTTGCGCCCCGTTACCTTCAGCGGGCTGGATACGCAAACACTCACCCCTTTCAAGTAGCGGCAGTACCTCTCGGACACATTTGTGGCCGGCACCGCAGCATATGTAGATAACGCTAGGCAGAATAGTGTGAATATGATAGGCGCGAACATGGCGCTTTATAGTTGTAATGGTTTGCGTGTGTGTGTAATGTGTACGCCGTTGGCCTCGACCCGTTAGATGCGTCTCTATCTTGTTTATGTTTAATCCGTACAAACATTCTATATGTGTGGCTACCACACACTGCAATTGTCTCGGTGCCGATTTTTCACGTGGCTCACGGTGGTGTTTCTTGGAGAATCGTCGGGCACCATGCTTATTATTCGTCGAGAGACGCGACGGCATACTTTGATTACGGCGTCGAACATGACACGCAGTAATGCAATAGGTGCATACACAAACATTAGCGGACTGGGTGGAACTGTATATTATCATGTGGTTGTAGTGGCATCATAAAGCTGAGCAGTTTGGCGCGGCATTGCTTGTAACACAGCGGGGCGGTCGGCCAGGCGCGACAGCGACAAGTTGCGCAATACTATACAGCCAAGAACGATCTGAATACAGGTGGAGATTGACAGCGGCCACGAATCGTCAATTACAGATGAGAACCATCGGCAGATGCGAAGCATTGCATGCTCACACATCCGTGGAATCCGAAGGCTTGTTTGGCCTATGTTGCAATAATAGCGCTGATATACCATGTGATGATTTTAACGGTCTTAACACTTGTCGAGCAATATACATTTCACCAAACTGTCACCAACTGGAGCGAGTACAGCAGGAGCACACAGCGGCTGGCCTGTCACGCCGCACAAGTAGCACTCGCTCGGCAACTGAGCTCAGTTGGGGCATCTCTCCGCCGCGCTCGCTGCCGCGACGTATATAAAAAATCACGCACGTGTCGACTCGGGCCAAACGCGGGGCGGACGTGCAATGAGCCGCCAGACACGACGCACTTTACGGCTGCAATTTGACTTGGCTCTGGATAAAACAACTCGGGCGTGGCGCGGTGGTGTGAATGGCAACCAAACATACAAAGTTGTGCAGTGCTCGGCGCGACCGGCCACTTACACAACATATATAATCGAGCCGTTGCTCTGACGCATGTATGTGTAAGTACCGTTATGCTATTGTGTTGGGTGCACAAATGGTACAAAGCGTTTGAGCTGGAAACGCACGCCACACGCCTCGGATGTAGCTGCACTAGTGGCCAAACTGATATGCCGAGCCGCCCCTCGAGAGGACGACATGCATGCCTCTGCAAGAGCTCCATGCGGATGGCACAGAGTTATATTCCTTCCGTTCTCGAGACCGTCCGTGGCCGCGCGGCGCAGCGCCATACAGCTCATCCCAGCGCATCACACTCCTTGTTCTACAGTAGCACTGGTACCGACCCATGTAACCACTCGCATCGTGTGGCTCGTGTTGATCGTTGACATGCTGCCGTATCGGCTGCTGCCGACTTGATGTGTTTAAAAGTTGCCCGTCGGCTGCAACGTGCGACGGGTACCTCGGCTGGGGCATGTGCCCCGCCTTCGACGGTCGTCTTTAGCGGTGCGCGGGCCGCGTGTATCGTCGGACGCCTGCAGGCGTCGGGCAGATGGCAAGACAATGATGCTGCGATGTTTGGAAAGTGTGTGCAAGTGGCCAGGAGAAGTGGGATGTACGAAACAAACATCTATCTATTGATTCGACTTGGGACACAAGTTATCGTTATTGTTGGCGTGAACAAACAGCCGGGAGCGAGACGGGTGGACGCTCTACTCTTTTTCTAACAGTCTTGGTACTGATGGGTTCATTAGCGGTAGCTCAGTAGTTTCTCCCAGTCTTGCATGTATATATACAGTATCACGTTGTATGTACGTAACACTGGAAAAAACTACTCAACTAAAGCTAGAGAGCTCTACACGAGCCAAGCTACAAGAACTTTACCATTCTCTCGTGCACAAAGACATCAATCTGACGTTTCCTCAATACGAAATCCAACACTCAATGATTGGGCATGAGGCAAGGCGAGTCGAGTTGATCAGCTGCTGTATGCACGCCACATGATGAACGAACACGTGATCTCTCAACTCGCGACTTGCTGCAGCACGTTGATGTCTTGCCGCGCTGACCTGAGCTGAGCTGAACCGATCTGCGCGGCTGCGGCTGCGGCGATTCCACACCAACATAGAGAAGTGGAATCGCATGTTTGAAATAATTCGACAACTTTTCTCGCAAATCATTTCTCTCACCAATCATAACCAAGCGCTTCTCTCATCGCACTCCACTCCGTTCCCACGACGACGCGTTCCCGGCCGGGCGCATATCCGCGATGATCCTCCTCCGCTTCGTCCCGATCGTGCTTCTCATCGGATGCGTGGCAGCGGCTGAAATCCCAGGCCCCCGCGTGCTGCCCCATCACGACGCCAGAATCGCTGTCTTCATCCAACTTTCCGGCACGACGCTCACGCTCCTCCCTCGTCTACTGCGCTCCGTCTGGCATGAGGACAACATCTACATTTTGCACTTTGACAAAAAGATCCCGCAATGGCAGCGCGAACATACCACCGCCGTCCTCTTCAAATCCAACAAAATGTACCATCGAAACGTCCACGTGCTCCAATCTGAAGTCATCACCTATCGCGGTATCAGTATGGTGCTCAACACCATGAACGCCATGCAACTCGCGATCGACACAAGCGACGATTGGGATTTTTTCATAAACATCAGCGGCAGCGATTACCCACTCGTGTCTCCCGACAATCTGCGTCGATTGCTCGGCACGAACGACTTTCTCTATCGAAATCGCAGCTTTTTCAGCTTTGCCAACCCCAATTGGTGGGCCAAGAGCAAGACCTTCCGCTTTGATCGTCTTTTCACCGACACTTCGCTCTCCATGAACGACTCGCATCATTCCATGGTGGACTCGTACACCGACCAGCCAATCGCGCACACCGCTGCATTTACATACGTCGCCGGAGAAGCATGGATGACGCTGCATAGGTCGCTGGTACTCTTCCTTTTAAAAAGCCCGTATGCCAGACGAATGTTTACGGCATTTGCCTACTCTGCCGAGCCCGAGGAGCATTTCTTCATATCCACTGCCTTCAATTCCGAACAATTCAACGCCACTATTGTGCCGCACGCGCTGCGACATGTGATGTGGGTGTACAATGAAACGCACGCGGGACAGCATCCGTATTATGTGGACCAGTTGGAGCCGGATGGAAAGACGTGGACGTTTAGAAAGTACGTCGAGAATTCGGGCTGTTTTTTCACGCGCAAGATCAGGAAGCAGGACTCTGCCTTTCTCAACTATATCGACAAGAATTTGAATGGACTAGCGCCCGATGCGGACGTCAGCGCTGTGCAGGGCAATCTGAAACGCGTTTCGGAACGGCTTGAGTGTCTCGCACAACTACGTGGTG
The DNA here is from genome assembly GCA_030407315.1 of Asparagopsis taxiformis. Taxonomy (NCBI): domain Eukaryota; phylum Rhodophyta; class Florideophyceae; order Bonnemaisoniales; family Bonnemaisoniaceae; genus Asparagopsis; species Asparagopsis taxiformis. Next base: position 89,985 of record JALQPE010001911.1, read on the forward strand.
CCGAGGACTACTCTCCTTGTTTCCCGAAAATGGACTGAGGAAGTTTTGTAGCGCGTGAAATTTGTCAAGCACAAGCTGTGTTCCTTCGCGCGCTTTCGAAGCACGACGGGTCAACTGTAGTTGCCAAGCTCGTCGTATAGATATCTATATAACGCGACAACCATATATCTATCAAAGCATAATTTAACACGAATAAGTCGATGCCACCATGATATCAGCCAGATTGTCATGAAGCACGCAAGATCTTGGTTCACCAATCCCACACTAGCGTGAATGTTAGTATCTCGCCAATTAAACACGAGTGCCAGACGCCTTCCAACCAGCACGAAAAATGAACTGCACTCAGGCTATTTCAAAACCCGACGCTTATACACCCGCTATTCCTCATCCGTTCCAACTCCGCGATACCCGCTCACTTTCATCCTCCTTATCAACACTGTACCGGCTCTCATGAAGCTCGTCTCATCTATTGTACTTGTATTCGATGGAATCTCAGCCAGTAATGCCTCCGATACGAGTTCCTCATCGTCCTCTGTTAGTGATATATCCCCGAGTTGTTCCGATAAAACTCTACAAAGCTGCTTATTAGCTCGAAGATAAGAAAGAGAGCCACTTTTAGAAGATGACGCAAAAGCTGTCCGGAGTCGATCTTCTTCATCATCTCCATATTCAATATCACATGTCTCCACAGTGGAATAAATATCCGGCGCCTCACGCACATCACTCGCAGCCTGCTCACTAGATGATAACACAGGTGGCGCGCTATGCGGCGTGCTCTGCCTCGAACTCTTATCAAAGTCTCTATCGGCTTCACGCTCAGCAATGATCCGGTTCACTTCACCTCTGAGCGGATTCAGTCCTCGAACAAACTGCTCCTCGAGCCCATCAACCAATTCTTTTCTATCCTTGGGATCCATTCTCTGCAGGAACGCATCAGAAAGCACGAGTTGTACAACACGAACTGCAATCACATCCTCATGTTCCCAGAACAGTTCCGAGCTACTCGACGGTCCGAGTTGGAAGCCTGCTCCGCGTCCGTACACGAGTCTTGACGCAACATCGACTGCGCTCGCAACATCAAAATTAAGAATGAGATCCACATCGTCATTCGAAGACGCCATTGCAACTGCCATCACAAATGGTACGAGAGCTCTCCCAAATCCAACAAGGCTTGCGTACCGTTTCCTACGTGCATTTCGTTCCAGTTCCGGTCCTATTTGTGTGACATCCATCGGCAGACCGGCAACGTGCTTCGCTAATGAATGTACTCGTGTTTCCATGCTTGCAATTCGGGCTGTGATGACCTGATATACCTGCGCTTTGACAGTTGCCAAGTCTGGTACAGAATCTCTCGCTAGGTCACTGAACAGACTGCCAGTTCGCACAGTTTCTACATCCTCCTCTGAAAGTATACCTGCTTCCTCTGCGTCGCGGAGAATTCGCGATGCAACTTCCTGCGAGCGGTAAGAACGAAGGAGCTTTGGCAGCTCACAATACAGTTTGTCATATAGAAATGATTCATCTGCAATGTCATTGTCAGTGTTAATCAGTGATCCTCTGTCTGCCGAAAGTGTCCGCACACATAAATGACCAATGTACACATCTGCAAGTGTGCGTACTTTCTTAAGACTGAAGTCAGCTGCAATGGCCTGCGCAACTGTATTAGGCTCCAACGGTTGTCCACCGTTTACAAACTGGAAAAACACACGAGATATCTCGGAGACGTGATCAGTCTCCGACGGCCCGGACTGGGCGAACAAACCGCGTCGAGATGGAGGCTGCAATTCGAATAACGCGGCTGTACAATCGGAAGCACCTGTGACAACGTAGCTGCCGCTAGCACTAATAGCACAGCGTTGTACGCGTGAAGTGTCAGAATGTGATTGCAACTGGGGAAACTTGTACCCACTATATACATTCCATGCCAAGACCAAGCCGTTGTCACCACACGTAACCACTCTTGCACTATCGGATGTGATACTACAACCGAACAATTTTTCGCCAACATCAAACTCCTGCAAAGCCTTGAGCGTTCTGGCATCCCACACGACGAGTCGTTTACTCTCATCACAAGAAACATACACGCATCCATTACCGGCTGCGTCGCAATCGTTCACAAACGAGCTTGAAGCCTTAATCGCGAGGGCCTGACGGGAAGATCTGACGTCCCACGCACGCAGCACGCCGTCAAAGCCGGACGACAAAACCATATTGGCATCATTATACATGACGGCAGCAGAGACCTTGGTCGCATGCCCAGTAAAACAATGAGCGGCCACCTGCGCCTCGACGTCCCAGCAGCGCACAGTACTATCAAAGCCTGCAGAAACGAGCCTTTTTCCGTCGCGACTCAAGTCCACGTCACTGACACGTTCTCTATGCGCGCCCAACGAGGCGGTTCGATGGCCGGTGTTCCCCTTCCAGACAAGAATGACACCGTCATCGTCACCGGAGGCGCCGATGGAGCCGTTCTCGGTCAACGACACGCCAAACACCGGACTCTTGTGCGCGGTGACGACGGCGCGTAGCGAGCGGGTATTGTTTTCGTAGACGTGTACGGCGGGCGCACTGGGCTGGGCTGACGTGGTGATGTATTCGGAAGCATGCTCCGGAAGAGAGCTGCCTACCGCATGGAAAGCAGCGTCGTGCGATATTGCGACAGCATTTGCAGGGTGTTCAACGTTGAATGTGTGCCGAAGCGTTGCGGAATTGGCGGGCGCTCGCGTCTCGGAGGACGACGCGACTTGACGCGGGGTTATGTCAGAGCGGGAGGAGATTAGAGATGGACGGAATGGCTGCCATTTCTCGCGACGTCTGCGGAACATTTTGGGGAGCGGTGTGTTGTAATCCAAACTATTTTGGGAAAGAGGGCTTGGGTTGTTTTCTCTCTACTGCGATGTACTGAATGACGGGATTTTTTTTCAGGTGATTTTTTTTCAATTTGGCAGCGTAGTCGGCTCCCTCTCCCTCTGTAGACAGGTGTGACACCGTGGCGTCGGTCCTTCCCAGCAATGACGTATCCCGTAAATGAGCGCAACCGCCTCCTCATATGTGCTCGCCCATCGAAAGGCAGTATTGTCAGACAGTTGCGGGCCGTATGCAGATTGAGACATGCGCAAGTCCGCGCTGCCATTGGCGACATGAGCGCAAAATGATAGCAATCATGCTTTCTAGCAACTGTCTATGTTACATTTCGTAGTATTCTCAATTGCCAAGCTGATTTCAAAACTGCTCGCAACACTTGGCTCGCCATGGCACCACGTATCGAGTACTCAGCGTACATAGTCAATGTTTCGTGTATGTTGATAACAAATGTGTTGTCGAGTACAACGAGTATTGCGTCATTTGTCTCATGTCGTGTCCTCATTGAAAAGTGCACAGATGTTTGCGTGCTTCGGCAAAGCAAATGACTGCAAGAGTACTACAACTAGTGCGGTCACTCGTCTCTTGTCGTGTCCCCGTTGCTGCAGAATGGTTTGTTGCTTTTGTCAATTGCTTCAGTGTAGTCACTCGTCTCTTGCCGTGGCCGTTTTGCAGCCGAACAGGGTGGCATGCTTCCGAGGGTAACCTACCGCTCGCTGAGTTTGTAAACATCACGCGTAACTTACGGCGGCTAATACTGTTGACCTTGTAAGTTGAACATCACACATGCTTCATGTGTGACTTTCACGTGACTGGAGCATCGGACACCTGTTGTTCGCTTTGCTCAAGCGCTCTAGTCAGAAGCCACGTTGTTAACGAGTACCAAGTCCAAAGTATAGCATCTCACTATTTAGTCTATTGCCATTTACACCTAATACACAAAACTAAATTAGTACTAAGGAGATCACATCACATCGGTCTAAAATACTTTTTCTTAATCTTCTTCGCCGAGCGTTCACTCGCTCGCATGCGAATGCCTTGTAAGTTCAACTCTACAGAAAACTTTTCAAACTGGACCGAAATGATCGAGACGTTCTTCGGAACCGTCAACGTGCGATTCGCTTTCACAACGACAATAATCGTATTAGCCGTCTCGGCGATCAATATTCCCTCCACGCCAACAAGACCAGGGTCTTTCGACCGCACAACTCGTACTGGAGCGCCATGCAAGTCCATACGTAGAATGCGATCACCCGCTGTTTTCTGCGGTTCATTTCCAACAACGCTTTCTGCATAGCTCTTCCATAGATTCATCAGCGGCACGTAAATGTCATACTTCTGCTCCGCTTTCGGGATCGTGATTTTTCCAGCTGCACTGCGCCCTTTTGTTTGCTGCAGTTTAGCAGGTTTCTCGCACTTTCTTGGTGCAGCGGTGTCCAACAGTACCGATTTATATTGCAAATCCGATCGCAATTGTTCTTCGCCAAATTGTCTTGCGCCATACGGATAGGGCAGAAGCCCGGAAAGTGCCGCCGCTACGGGTCGCGCATCTTCACCACCTGCGCTTTTGGGGAGAGGATCGTAAAGTTTCGAGCTGTGTTGTTTACCGTCCATGATCAAACCTGAAAGAGAAAGTGCGTCAAGTAACACAGGCTGGGATACAGCTGACAGGCGGTGTTGGTCGATTTTTCTCCATTTTACAAATCATTTCCGAGGCTAAATTCCGACGTCCCAACTCTCTTCGCAGTCGCAAGAGCACCATTTACCAGAGTGAGCAGCTACAAATTACATGTTCAACTTCCTACATTTCAATACGCGAGCGAATGGAATCAATGACGCGTCCGACATCGGCAGGAATACGAACAACATCATTGGCAAACGTAGAATTGCACTGGTGCAGTTTCTTCTCATGATACAACACCTTACTTTCAGTAAACTTGAGCCCATGTGCGGTTGACACAACAACAACCCGTTCATCAGCTTTGATGACATCTTTGTTTCTTAGTTTCTCCAGCGCCGCCAATGCGACACCTGTGTGTGGGCAATTGAACATACCTGTTCTATCAGCACGTGCAGCTGTGTCCATGATCTCCTCCTCACTCGCCTGCTCGACAACACCATTTGTGTTTCGAAGAGCACGAATGGCACGATTAATGGAAACCGGGTCTCCGATCTGAATAGCCGAGGCAAACGTTTTCTTAGCAGTTACTGGTGAGAATGTTTCAAAATTCTGAAGATAGCTCAGGTACAATGGATTGGCGTTCTCAGCCTGTGCGACCGCCATGCGTGGCAGCTTATCAGTGAGACCAAGTTCCTTCATCATAGCAAAGCCCTTGTAGAACGCGTAAACATTTCCGAGATTGCCGCCAGGAACCACAATCCAGTCGGGTACGTTCCAGTCAAATTGTTGCGCGATTTCAATACTAACCGTCTTCTGACCTTCCAGACGGAGGCTGTTCATGGAGTTTGCAAGGTAGATAGGGTACGCTTCGACAACTTCTTGGATCAACTTCATGCATCCGTCAAAGTCAGTGTCGAGGCTGAGAACGAGACTCCCATTGGCAATGGGTTGAACAAGCTGCGCAGTACTGATCTTATTGGCCGGTAAGAAAACAATACTGGGAATACCAGCCGCTGCACAATAGGCACCCAACGCTGCGCTCGTGTCACCCGTACTCGCACATCCAACCGCCTTGATATTAGCACCTTGCTTAATCATATGGTTTACTTGACTCACAAGAACCGTCATACCAAGATCCTTGAAAGAACCCGTATGACTATTTCCACATTGCTTGACCCACAGGTCCGACATGCCCAGCTGCTCACCAAAGCGCTCTGCCCAGAACAGGTTACTATTCCCTTCAAACATCGACACGACATCATCATCTGGAATATTGGGCAGCACCCATTCCTTCTTACTCCACACGCCAGATCCGTAAGGCCAAACTGTGCGACCAGCACGACGGTCAAAAATCTCCTTCCACTGCGCTGGATCGTACCTGGAAAGTGCGGAAATATCATGTTCAACTTCCAGTAGCCCGCCGTTCTTCGCGCGATACACGATGTCATTGAGAGAATATTCTGTCGGGTCGTTTGTATCAAAGGCACGATAGCTAGCATTGAACTTGACGCCATCCATGTCCGGAAGCGTCATGGCACGACGCTTCTCATCATCGGAAAGACGCCAGAAGCTGCCGTCGATGCGTGGCGGCGCGATGGTCATGCATGGTGCCGTGCGGACGCGGCAAACGGGGGCGGGTTTTGTCGATGCTGGAATGAAAGTCGTTTGAGAGAGCGCCGGCGTGGCGAGAAAGGCGGGGGTCATTCTGCGTAGTGATGACAAGTGCAGCCGGTGCAGAACACAGACGAGACTATTCGATTGTTTTTGACGACGGTCGCAACAAGTTTCTACATCATAGCAGTAGGAGATGTGCGGCGGGATCGATGGAGATTGCATTTCAATGTTTAATTAGCAATCAAAAGAATTGCTCTTGACATGTAATTAAAATACTTGCCATTCAATTAATCGGTTCCCTCGTCATTCACGATGAAAATAGACTACTCTAGATTGATCCATCGTTCTCAGTGGCCGACCAATCCGTTGTGTCTAAAACAGCATCCACACCACGTCACGGACCGAACATCCTCGTTCCGCTGATACTATCGACTCGACTTTCACTTGCTTGCAATCCAGCTCCTGCCTTTTCTAATTTCCGATCGCCAGGCTCCTAACTAACCGCTCTACAATGGCAGGTTCTCTGTTCAGTGCTGAAATCTGGGCAAAGCTCCAAACACACCCAGAAGCTGCCGCACTTTTCGCCGACCCATCTTTCCGCACCATGGTAGATGAAATCCGCAACGATCCCTCCGCTCTCTCCAAGCACATCTCCGACCCGCGAGTACTCAAGCTATTTAGCATTGCAGCCCAACAATCAAACGCTGCTGCCTCTCAGAATACAGGTATGACCGAGGTAACAGACATGGACGCCGAGGATGGCGCTCCCGTTCAGCAAACGAAAGAAGCACCGAAACCCAAACCAGCTCCTGCATCCCCACAGCCAGTCCCGGAAGAGCAGCTCACAGATGCTCAGCGATCATTGAAAGAAAAAGAACGCGGTACCGAGGCGTACAAGAAACGCGACTTTGAAACCGCAATTGCCTGTTATACCAAAGCCCTCGAACTCGACCCCGATAACATGTCGCTATTGACAAATCGTGCAGCAGCTAAACTGGAGGCCGGCGATATGCACGGCTGCATCGAAGATTGTCAGGCAGCCATCGACCAGAATGCCGAGAGAGGTCTAAGGACTGACTTCAAAATTATTGCTCGCGCATACGGAAGAATGGGAAACGCCTATTTGAAGCTCGAGGATTTCGACAATGCTATCAGCTCGTTTGAGAAGAGTCTTGTCGAGTTTAGCGACAGCAAAATCACTCGAGCATTGCGAGAGGCCGAGAGAACCAAAGCAAAGAAGGCTGAGGAGGCATACATAAATCCGGAAATATCTCAACAGGTTCGTGCCGAAGGTAACGAACTCTTCAAGGCAGGTAAATTCCCGGAGAGTATTGCCAAATATTCAGAAGCTATCAAAAGGAATCCAAAGGATGCAGCGCCATTTTCCAACCGCGCCGCCGCCTACATGAAGCTTGGAGAATTTCCAATGGCAATGAAGGATTGCGATCGCTGTCTGGAGATCGATCCGACATTTGTGAAGGCTTATATTAGAAAGGGTAACATTCACTTCTTCATGAAGGAGTTCCACAAGTGTCTCACGGTGTATGAGAAGGGCCTCAAACTTGATCCGAAGAATAAGGAACTACAACAGGGCCTCATGAAGACGCAGATTCGTATTCAAGAACAACAAAACTCGGGACAAGTGGATGAGGCACAGGTGAAACAAGCTATGCAAGACCCGGAGATCCAGCAGATTCTTTCCGATCCACAAGTGAATAACATGCTCAAGCAGATGCAAGAGGATCCCAAGTTTGCTGCACAGGCCATGCGCGATCCAGAGATCGCCTCCAAGGTGCAAAAGCTCATCGCAGCGGGTGTTCTCAGGGTTGGTTAGATTGAATAATGTGTGTAGTTTTTGAACGGCGTTTCCGTTAGCTCTGTCTGAGGTTCAGCTTGTTAAAATTAGTTTGTCTGCCTCAAACAACTTTGCAGTTGTAACGCAAAACATTACAAGCAAGTTATTACAGGCAGTTACATGGATTTAACGGTTCTTAAATTGTTCTCATCACTACAATTAATTCTATGAATATCATTAAGACATGCGTCCAGGCTGGATTCTACTCGTTAGGCAATAAAGGCAGCTAAACTCTTGCAGTGGTTGGCAGGACAGACAGACAGTTGCTCAAGTTAACAGTTGTTTTCTGTTCATTTCAGCTTTTTGATGCTGCTAGAGACGAGGAATGGTGGCAGCGGGTTGTGCGTCTGCTTGTAACATTTCTCCAGCCAGTATCGTGAATCTGATGACAAAGGTCGACTAATTGGAATTGCGAGGAAAACATGGAGACCTAATGCCATGATGCCCATGCCGAGCGGAATTCCAGCGATGTATTTGCCGTGTTTCAACAGCGTTTTCACAAATGACCAGCACATCAGCGCAATGCCAATACAGAATATTACAACGGCTACAACCATGAGCAGTAAAGTTTTCTGCCACGATATATCTTTTGTCGAGCCGTTAATCTTCTCAAACATTTCCTTGAAACCGGCTGTTCTACCCGTAGCGGCACCACGGTACAAAGTATCTGGCAGGTCGTATCGTGGACTCGATCCGTAAAAACTTTCCCACAACACTTTCGTCGGCTTGATCGAAATACCTCTTCGTCGCTTCTCAATTAATTCGGCCTTTTCATCCTCTTCGAGCATGTCGATATCAGAGTGTGACGAAGACATCGCCTCTAATTCAGTTTCATGAGAACGGTTGACGCCGATGGGCTCGTGTTTAATTACATGCCCAATGAGCATTGTGCAATCGTGCTTGTACTCTGCCGTGCAGGAGAGATGCATGTGCCACATGATGTTGATATCATTCATAGGGACTAGGAAAGCATCCGGTGCTTTGTTATGCAATGCGAGGAATTGTAAATAACGTTGATAGGCACGGTTGAGGTATGCGTTGGTTTCGAACAGCTCCATATCATTCCAATCCTCCGCGACAAGCTGATACAAGAACGACTTTTGGATGCGAGCAGCCTCAACAAGATCATATTCCAACAATGTCAAAAAGGACGCTCGGGACATTTCATTGGTATACGACGTAATCTTCTGACGTTGCTTAGCCTCCTCCTCTTCATACGTATAGGATAGCAAGTATTTGGGCATGAAAGGCTCGTACGGATAGACAATATTCCATAAACGTCTTGTAGGCTTACTTTGGGCATCCTCGCCGTCACTGAACTTGAATGCAGAAAATATGGTCGTTGCACACGCGGCATGCAAATGTTCGACGGTGGCCTGATCACCGGCAGCAGCGAAATTGGCAAGGTCCGACATATATGCGGTTGGATTGAGTCGATGACAATGCCAGACCCATGCGATGTCAATTGGCGGGACCAAGGCCGATGTATCGAGCCACAAACCGCCTTTGGTGAAATTTTTCGCGCGAATCTCATCCACTTTTGTCGCAAAGGCGGTGGCAGCGTACATCGGCGGTTCGGTTTGTACGGTTGAATCTGGCCGAGTGTGAAGGGCTGCCAAGAGTGGCAGCCAGAGCGCCTCGTAGCGCCAAATGGCGCGTTGCAACGCGGGTCCTTCGTAGAGCGATTCGAGCGTGAGGTCGACGGCTTTCACAAAGTATATCATGTTGCGGGCTGCACGAATGTACTCTGGAAGCGAGTGAGAGAGATTTCGTTGCATGCTCAGCAACTCTTGGTGAAGCGTTTGGGAATCCATGGTGTGTGGCGCAAGGAGGGTTGCTATGAGTCGGCTCGCTGTTGGAGGTGGTCCGCTTTATCTCTCTGTCTATCAAGAGATAGTAGACGAGCTGGGAATAGATTACATCAAAATAATCAAGAAAATGTAAGTGTAACGGACATTCCATTGGACGCTCCAATGCATCCAATTGATAGTATGCTTTCGGTATGACTCTGTGAACTGATCGATCAATTAAAACAGGGCACTTGTAATTCCCTCCAAATCGAGTTACCAATTAAAACTATATGATCGGTCGAACTGTACAACTCAACGAGACTACTATACTCCGTATATCAATTCAAACGGCTCAAACTGTTCAACCCGCGTCGTTCGTTATCCCTCGGCCTGACCAGCCTCCAAATTTTTGTCCAGGCCTCATCTAGCACCGCGCATCCCGTCGATCCACTGCCATGCCGCTCCATCTTCGAAGCAATGAATACCATCATGAAATCCAGTTCCCAACCCTGTCGTCAACACCTCCACCTGGCGCAACTGACCATCTCACATGGGGTCCATCACAAATCCACATAAGTTCCGGCACCTATCTCGACGCAGCAGCAAACATCTGGTTTCACATTCCCGATGTAAACCTGCAATCCGCGCAACGCTGGTGTGAAAAGCAAAAAATCACCTACCTAGGCGCATGGCATTCGCACTCCTCCGACCTCAGAGGCTTTGGATTCTCAGTTGCCCATTTCTCACGCTATCGATACGTCGACACTGATTCCGACGAAGAAAACGCCCCCGACGATCCATCTGCGCCGCCAGTTCCTTCACAACCTGCCGCACGCCCCGCGCCGCGAGTCTCACCGCTAGCCGACGTCGCGTCTCTGCGTGATATAGACGATGATGAGCCAGCGACCGTTGAACTGCAACAGACACGTCCACAGTCCGCACAATATCCATATCGACAGTCTGTTTTGCGCGGTCCGGGGCGAACACCGGCTGTTCGAAACGTCCCCGAATCCCCGCCTCAGCAACGCTCCACGAGAAGACCTCGCATGTCGATGCCTGGTTTGGATGTAGATGAGGATATGGATTCTGGATCGACGAGTGTTGGTGACGATCACGACGAATCTCAAGACATTGATGCGCAGGAGTTTTCGCCATCTGCGAATATGACGCACAGCGATGACGATCATCAACTCGCGGTTTATCAACCGCCTAAACGACACTATGATTCCAGTATAGACGCACCAAAATTGCATATGCTTCGTGCAGCGCTATTTGATGAAAACCAAATTGACGCGCGACCGTCGCCGTTTCGCATGGGCACAGTGGACGAACCTCCATTTGGTCAAGACGTGAAGATGGAGGATATACCAGGAGCGAAAACTGAGCCATCTGAGCACGATTTATACGAGCTTCCTGTAGAAGAAGAAGAAGTTGAATCTGATGATGATGAAGATTATATAGAGGGGGAAAACGGTCAAATGGGCGCAATCGCCCGCGAAGGAATCCATCTCGACTCCATGTTTCCGATATCTGCTCTGCCATTTCCGTTGTCTGTCGACTCGATCGCTGCATCGAAAGAAGGCGTTTCAAAAGATACGGGTCTGATGCTCGGTCGCTCAACACGATTGGCTTTTCACCAAAATGGTGCTCTTGCCCAAACAATGTATGGCGACACGCGTGCAGATGCATTCCCCTCCCATGGATTTTGTATTCGGTTGGATAATATTCACGCGACAAATTATGCTCTCTCTGATGACTGGGTGAGAAACGCCTTGCGTATACACTGTGATGCGTGGTATACTTCCCATCTTGACGCGGCTGAGCTTCCTGATGAAGCCCATAACTCGATCAAACTTTCAGGCAAGCTGGGAGCCATAAAAGTTCCCAGTCTTCGTGCAGCTTTCCGATTTGGTATTGTTGCAGACAGAATAATGGAGCAATTTGTAGAAGAACTGAAACGAACCCACGAGGGGGAGGATGAAAATGCCCTGCATGCACAAGTGGCGGTTTGGCTGCTGTTAGCACTTTACAAGAACGGTGATATCCCAGGGACAGAGGGCGAAGACACATTGCTGCGAAGACTTGCACTGTGGGGAGAGGGCCCAGCCGGTACAGCCTTTGATGAAGAAATGCCGAAAGAGGTAAGCCTACGCAAAGCGCTTCTGTTGCTCACAATTGGAGATGTCGAAAATGCCGTGGCTGTAGCAATTGAAAGTGGGAATCTTCGGCTGGCAATGCTCATGTCGCGGGCACTTGAGGTGACCAAAGAAGACCTCCGAGCAGATGCGGAAGCGCAGCTTGTCGCGTACGGTGTCGTGGAGCAACCGGATGAAAACATTGAATCCCAGCCTAGAGCCGCTGATGATGAAGAGAAGTGGGATCGTTGTCTAGAAGACTTTGAAGAAGAATCAGCTGTGTCCGTGGACGAAAGAATGATTCTGTTGATTCTTGCTGGTCATATAGCTCCAGTAGCTAGATATCTTGGATTGTCGTGGTATCGTATGTTTATCATGGAGCTTTTGCACGGCGCTGGATCATCTGAAAGCACACAAGCAGAACGTGTATCAGATGCTGTGCAAGCAGTGACAAAGTCAGGTATTCCCACATATGCCGCACACGGCAATAGTCTGGACACAGACGTTGTATATCATCTGCTGCGACTTTACGCGGATCCTACCGCGTCATATCCGCTTACTTCAGGAGTGTATGAGAATGGTAGCTATGGTGTGAAGTACTGTCCAATGGATTCACGCTTTTCGTGGCTTTTGCATCAAATCCTATCTGCGCTAATTCCGCAGGCAACGACAAAGCGTGCGGCAGTGGTCCTCGCAGATGCCTATTCATCGCAATTGCGATCAATGGACATGCCGCTGTGGGCGTTCTATGTGCTGTGCACTGGCGGAGGTTCACCGGACGTTTTGAAGAATTGTCTCATTCGCGATTGGCCACAAATGGCGGACGACTATGTCGATTGGAAATGCGATGAGCTAGAGTCGCTTGTGACGAAACCATCCACCAGCGGTGAAGGTGGCATGGAGGACGAAGAATCTGCGGATACTGAAGGTATCATGCATGCGGAAGCTTTCCTCACGGCAGTGCTCGGTGTGCCAACATCGTGGATTGACGAAGCGAAAGCCGTTGCGAAGTACAGCAGTGGCGACCAGTTGGGTTCTTGCCGCCACTGGATTGCGTCTGGTACGGAAGAAGGTGCTTCGTTTGCGCACGACGTGTTGGCAAGTGAAGTTTTCCCAGAGCTGGTGTCCAAGTTTGATAGCGCTTCAATGACAACAGTTGCAGATCTACTCACGAAGCTTTCCACTTGTCAACATGTGTCCAACTGGTCGTGTGCGGGTGGCGTGATTTTGGATTATTTGAAGTACGTGGTGGGCGTTCCGTTTCTACAGCCGGTAACAATGGACGTGTTGAGGGGCATGGTACCGCGGGTGGAGACGATGTGCAGTCGTGCGGCAACGCGCATGCAGCAGCACGCCGTTTCAACGATTGCGGATGGCATTGCTACTGCGCAACGAGCACTGGTGCTGCGCGCACCTGGCGAGTCGAGGAAAAGTATGCTCGAGCAAGCTGTGATTGATCTCGAGCGACTTGCCTGTTCGCGCGGAGTCAAATTGCGCGTGGCGGGAGAGTATAAAATAGAGGAGGAATATGGACCGGCGTATGCGCATCGATTCGCGAGTGCATTTCCGCCGTACGCAAAGTTTCTTGATTTAAGGGACGGTAGCATGCGGAGAAGCAGTGATGCTGTCGCTGTGACTGCGGATGCATCGGTATAGACGGATGTCAGCTAATTGAACTAGAGCAGGCGATACAAAGCGATTGGGTTTTACTTTTACTCTAGTAAGTGAGTGTAAATAGATGAGATAACATGTAGTGGATGTGAGTCATTGCAAGTCAGATTTGCAAGCGGCGAGCATTTACAAAATGCGCAAGATAACGTTAACAAGAATAAGAAACAATAAGAGCATGAGACCCAAACCTACAATACTAACACCACCAAACGGATCGGACACGACCTTGTTAGCAGAAAGCGGTGTTGTGGGCGCATCGCGCAACACGCGTTCCGTCTCCGCTTTTGTCTCTGCCAACTCTGTCTTCAACCTGACCAGCTCCAAATTCTTGGCCTCCAAGCTTTGCTGCAGTTCGCGGACGCGGGACATCGCGAGGGCGTACTTATCATCCTGCAGTAGCTCGTCGGGATCGCGCATAATGACGTATCGGGAAGCATCGGGGGGCGGGGACGACACGGGCGCTTGGGCATCATCGGATGCTGAGAAGAACTCTACCTTGAATTTGAAGCCGCGCACGCCGGCATCGCCCTCGAGAGCGGTCCAGAAATCTGCGAGAGAAGCGGCGTCGAGATGCTGGGGAGCGGCGGCGACGCGGAGTAGAAACTTGTCCTTGGAGGGACCCACGCGCGGCGTCGCACTCGCGAGTTGTAATCCTATGTCGATGTCGACGGTGTCGCCGATCTGAATGACGCCCACGTTGGGACGCACAATGTAGCGCTGCTGGTTGGTGGTCTTCACCTTGAAGGCGACGTTGCTGGACGATATGTTGGTGACGGTCAGCGTGTCGATCGACGAGACGTCCGAGGTGTGCGGCACCTGGAAGCGCAGTAGACGCTTTTCGACGCGGACGAGATCTGGCGTCGCGGCCATTGCGGGTTAATGATGGTGGATTGGATGGCGGAGCTGGGAGAGCGTCGAGTGTGATGGCATGGCAGTGTACGGCACGTGCGCGACAAGGGAGGATTGGAGTTGTTGTAGTGTAGAGTTGGTGCGGTCTGTGTGTGAATGGATCTGTCGGTTGCATCTTTGATTTTTTAAATGTTTTAAGATTAAGAAACGGTACTTACATGATTGTGATGGTGCCATTGGTTGTTGGTGCCGATGCTCTTCTCTGGCATGGAGCTATGTTGTGATGTAATTTAGCGAGCGCATAAACAAACATTACATGGCTTTCCGTGCACGGCACTCCAGCATGTTTGCTACGCGTTCGCATTCCATTGCCATTTCATGTCATGAAACCAAACCGCTGTGACCATTGTACAACCACGTCGTCGTCAGCTACAAAACGCATCGATCTGAGATGCGTGTCCTCATCGGCATGCCAGTCACTACATGCGCTGTCAAACCGTCCGGATGAACGTCCGCATCTCACTATTGTTCCTCTTTCTGCTCGTCGTGCAATCGACGGCTACATTGCCGTTGAGCTGTCGTCGCTCGTCTTCCGGCGCGTTGCAGCTTTATATCGACGGCAGAAAATCACCATCGCCCATCTTCGACTGTCTACGAGCAACAAAGCATCGCACAACCGTGCTACACGTGCATCGAGAGAATACACAAGTAACGCAATGCACAACATCTATACAGGAACGGAAGAATACAACAATAACAACCTATCATCGCGTCAGCGTGGAAACAGGACTCAAGTGTAAATACATCTGCAAACCTGCCCTACAAGAGTACGAATGCACATCACAAACAAGTGCCAACCACTGCACGTGTCGCAAATCGCACGCGAGACTGGTAACAATGCCAGCCAACGGCACAGAAATGCGCTCGCCAACCGACTGCAGCGACAAAAGCGACGGGTACCAATTCAGCGACGCAATTGCGTGTGTATCCATGCGTGGTCAATTCCACAAACAACGTGTATACCGCACAAAAACCGACGGCATCTGCATCACCGAAAGCTCGACACGATTCGAGACGCGCTACATGGCGCTCGACTCTGCCTCATCCCAGACGTGCGTGCACCGGTGTCGTCTATCGGCACCGCGTTGCACGCAGCGTCTGAGCGCGCATCTATGTCGCTGCACGGCGCCCAAGCTCACCAAGCAGCTAGTGCCGGTCGGGGATGCGACGTCGCGTCTTCTCACACAGACGCGCTGTCGAGAGGGGCGGTGCGGCGCGTGCGGCATATGCGACAACAAGTCGGGCCATTGCGTACTACGCGATGACGTGATGCTACGCAAGTATTGCAAGTGCGGATATCGTTGTCCTAGTGCACGTGCGGTGCATAGTCGCGTTAACAAGGCTGCCGCGCTGCTATGCGAGGTGAACGTGAGGTTGGAATGCGCCAATGAGCATACTTGGCTTCGTGCGGCGAGGAGTGGAGTGGAAAAGCTGGACGGAAAACGTGTACCGAATTTGTGTCATAGTGGCGTGAATGATCTAGGTGATACGTGCGGTTGCGCTCCCGGCTTTCGAGAATCTCCTGGCATCTTCGCGTCTTCTCGCTGCGTGCCAGATCACGGTATACTTGGCGAATGATGTTGTCAACGGATGTCCGTGCACGCGTAGGAGCGTTACATGGTGACACGTTTGAATTTGTGGCGCTGGCAAAATTTATCTGTTGCAGCCAATGACATTGCTTGTCTTGGGTTGACACATCATTGTTGGCAATCCACAGCATGTGCGCATTTTCATTGGTACAATGTGGACAAGTAGCAGTCAACATGAAATATACACTTCAGCATAAAGTACGCCTCCATTAATTTAATATAACAAGAGAGTGTAAACACAGTTACAGTACAAATATCCGCCGTCTCCATCCAAGGCATGGGTTCAAGTCTTGGATGTGCAACCAAACGCGTCTCCACAATGACACAACCGGAATCCTTCCCTCAGCGCTACAAAGAAAAACTCGATCAAGCCTTTAGCACGTCCGAAGCCACCAAAGCCGTGCTAAACGACATCCACGCCGAATTATGGCAGCAGCTCACTGAGCTCTTCGCGGAAGCGAGCGACGAGCAAGTCAGGCAGCTTTTGCTACAAGCGCATGCGCAATTCGAGGCCGTATATCCGCAACTACCGCCCAACCACACCAAGCGGGAGCACCCGAAAACAGTATCGCGTCTGCGACGAAAGCTCGCACAGGGGCGCGAAGCGGCGCGTGAACGCGGCGCATTCGTCGATTGGACAGCGTGTCGTCTAGAGAGTAGCTTTGACAAATTTGCCGAATCCAAGCGTGCATTTGAGCAAATTTTCGAAAATGACGACGATGTCACCCTGGTATGGCGTGGAGACATGCCCGAGTCGCAGGGACGACCCGCCGATATCGTGGAGTTTGGCTACGCCTATCGAAAAGGCTCCATTGCCGTGCTCGAGATACAGATCGTGGAGCCGATTGCCGCCTGGGTGTTTGATTCTAATTCCAAGAATAAGCATCTCGAGCAGCTCGGTTTTGTCACCTTTAAGGAGAGTAAAGTGCTGTATGATGATTTGAAATCCGCTATTCTCGCAGGCCAATCGCAACTGCAAAGTGTGCACGCTGCTGATGTTGAGCAGTATTATCGTGATGTTCGTAGCGAACGAGGCGAACAAGCCGCGTTGGACGTGTCGGAACTGGCTAAATTGCAACAATTGATTCATGACCGTTTCACTATCTAAATTGTGTAATTGCATTCGTTTACTACTCTCGCTGCTGCAATATGTGCATTGTTGCCGCCGATTGTCGATGAATGAAGCCGATTGTGCACTTGCCGAGTTGCCAGCCGTCCCGCGTTCATGCCGGTGATGTGCGCGGTGTATAGGTCGATGCTGACTACGGGTGAGCAGATCGACCGTTGGAGACGGGACATCTGTTTCTTCATATTTTGTTCTCGCAGCTACATGGGTCGCACAGAGCACGTCACAACCGGCGCATCGTTGTGAAATGTTGACTCAAAGTGATCCATGCACTTTACAGTGTATCTATAGACCCGGATTTCAGTACAGTTATGTCTCTACTAAACGCTGGGAAGAATTCCCAAACTTTGTACCCATCAATATCTTGCACGATGATCTAGAAATAGTTGTCAACGCGCTGGCTACAACGCACCTAGTATTATGTTGACGAGATAGGTGTCAACTTTGCCAACAATATGATTCATGTTTGTTATTTTCAACACGCACTTGTCAACGTTTCACGAAATGGAAATGTGGCACGTTGTGATCCATGCAGCATATCGCAGTGACGCCATCGCATCATCCGATGCCACTGATATATCCTCGTTGCCACGCCAATAGTGGTGGCACCCTTCATCGAGACTGGTGTTGTTTGCCTTGTGGACTAATTTTCAGAGATGAGTGGCGAAAAAAATACTTTTCCGTAATTTCTGATATTATAAAGTCCCGCGTCCAGCAAAACAAGATGTCACATCTACACTGAAGTTGCTAAACAACTAAGCCCAATTACGAGTCGCCATTTCACCCATGATGATGAGCAATGAACGCGGTTCTTTGGCCGTGCATTGTTGTTTTATGCCATAGTTGGAACTTTCTAGTTGCCTGATTGATATGCCAACATCAACCTCCCTAAAAGATGACTCCCATGATTTACATAGGACTGCCGAAACACTTCACAAACGAATTGGATCCATGATCAGTTTCGCTCGAACCGTCGAGCACGCCACTACCGTGCAAGTTAGCTGAATCCCTGCTGGACCCTGTATTCCATTACTAGGTTGCAAAACTGTGAACAGTCTTAATAAGGTAACAACCTGGACAGAACTGTGCCAGCACTGCTTTGCTGTGTTTGGAAGCCGGAAGAGATGACGCACGCGAATTCAAAATTTACACTATTTAAACGTTATACTTTCCGGTCAAGTTGCTGAACAATTTTCTGTTGGATTAACGACTAGTTCGCCCAACAAGTAAGAATTCCAATTGTGCAAGATCGTATGCGCGAGTGCGAATAGATGAGACCGTTACGAAGCGTTTCATTCGTATAACCAACGTGTCTCTTTTTCCCGCCTCATAAGCATTTATCATCAAAACACAACTAATTCAAAAGACACACCATTGATAAACTATTTCAGTACATCAACAGCAACAGCCGAAAAAGCGCCCAGCAACGTCAACTCGCTCGAAAACCAACATCACCATCATGAAATTCAAGTCACTCTGCTGTCTGCGACAGCCGACAAAAATCAAACAAAAGAACCCTCCATCTCAACTGCAGGCCACCTACAAAAGCCTTCTCGAGAAGCACATGTACGATTCCCGAACAATAACCCAAGTACTCAGCGACATCCACCACCCGCTCTGGCAGCAGCTCGCCGCTCATTTCTCCTCCGCAAGCGATGCGGAGGTCCAGCAGCTTCTCACGAGCGTGCACGCCGAGGCGGGGACGTACGGGATACCGCCGGGCGCAGTGCGGCGACCGGCTGCGAAACGCGTGGCGCGAATCCGCAGCAAGCTTGCGCAGACGCTGGAATCGAAACGGGAGCGTGCTGTGTTCACCGACTGGATGGCGTGTCGCCTCGAGGGTCGGTACGAGACATTTGACGAATTGAAAAGGCTGTTTGAAGAGCACTTGTCTGATGCGACGCTCGTCTGGCGCGAGGATATGCCGGAATCGAAGGGGAAGGCGCCGGATATCGCGCAGTATGGATACGTGTTTCGTCCAGGCGCGCTGGCGGTTATGGAGATCCAGATTGTCGAGCCGATTGCTGCGTGGATTTTTAGCTGCAATTCAAGGAATAAACATGCGGGCGAGAAGGGGTTTGTCACGTTCAAGGAGAGCTCGGCGCTGTATTCGGCGGTGAAGGAGGCGATTGTTCAGGGGCGGTCTGTGGATGGTGTGGATGTGAGTGATGTGAGTGCGTATTATAGAAAGGGAAGGAAGATTCGGGGTGAGGATGCTTCGGTGCTTGATCAGGATGAGTTGCAGAAATTGCAGGGCTTGATTGATGAGCGTTTTCTATTGTAAGATACTGTTGTTGTAGGCTGCTGCTGGGGGTATGTTTGAATACTGTGAGTTGTATGGCAGCTTTTAATGTTGTATTGTTTCCTTGTAGTAATTCACTTATGTTGCCTTGTCGTCCATGGTCAGGACGTCTGAATGGAAGAAAGAGCAGGCGTCTGACTGGGGATAAGGAGAAATTTATTTGCATAACGACTAACCTTGAGTAAAGAAAAAGAGTATACCTTACACTTGAGCTCACCAAAAGCGCCACTGCCCTTGTTGACAACATCGCTATCCGCATCTGGTGCTTCCATCTAGCGCGTGACACATTCCCGACTGCGTCTTGCGTCGGCTGCATGATGGGCTAGAATTTCCCGCCAATATGGAATAAGTCTCAAGTTGGCGCGTTTATCGGCGAACAATAATGATATTGCTACGAAGAAATCATGATGTGGGTCATACACACGTGGAACATTGCAGATGGCAACGGTAACAGGTCCGTAAGGAGCAGCTTCAGAGCGGAGAGACGGCGTGTACGCGGACCTCAGGCCCTGTTTCCAGGGACGTCGCAGGCGGCCCCGAACGGTGGCTGGAGAAGTTTGCTTCCGCGCGACAAATGATCACAAATAATCAATTTATTTCAGTATACATTCCAACGGAGGACTTGAAGCACTTGCATCTCGCACATCCAAGTCGCGCGGTACATCCCACCAATTTAATTCAAAATTTACAAACACCGAGCGCGGTCAAACGTCCATGCCCTTCATTCTCATTTCCACCTTCAATTTACGCAGCTCATTCTCCATCTGCGCCACCTGCAAATTCTTCGCATCCAGCACCTTTTGCAACAACCGAATATTCTCCGCGACATCGTTGCCCTCCTGTCCGTCCTCGCAGCGATCCAGGACCTCCTCCACGGCGTTACTCCACGGGCGTCCAGTAGCGGCCTGCGCTTCCGACGAGACGATTCTAGGCCGTCGGAAGCGCCACACCAGCAGCCCCAACGACCTCGACATGCTTTTCCGGAGGCCATTCTGCGGCTCATGATGCACGAAATCGATGCGCAAATCGTACCCGACCAGCCGTTTGCCCCGCTCTCTCTCCCTCCAAAACTCCTGCGACACCTGTCGTCCCGACTTGGGCGCGTGGCACGTCAGGATCAACAGCCGATCGCCGCTGTGGCCCACCTCGGGACGCGGCTGGCACGGCTGCAACGACAGCATGATCAGCACCGATGTGTTGGACTTGATGGCGCCCAGCGCGGGGCGGATGATGTAGCGCGTCGAATTGGTCGTCTTGAGTCGGAAGAAGATCTCGTGCGACGACGAATTCGCCAGCGTAAATACCGTCGAATGCGCCAGATGCGGCGGCCGTGTAATCTGCAGTTGGACCACGTGTCGTTCCAGACGTAGCGGCCCCGGCGGCGCCGTGTGGTACTTGAACGACGAGGATGTCGCGCGTGAATGCTCCGAGGACGACGAGTCGCGGTGGATGTTGGGCATACTGACATGCTTGGTCGCAATCGTCGGTGGCGGCGGGTTGGACGGCGGCGGCGGAAGTGGCGCGACCGCTCCGGTGGGTAGTGATGATGCGCGCAGTCGTGGAGGCGGCGGGGGCGATTCGAAATGAACGGCGTCTTCCGCACGTGTAAATTGAACCGCTAGTTTAGTCACGGACATTCGTTTGTACGACCCGCGCATCTGCCAGTAATCCTGCGGTGATCGTGTCGCGGCAAGACCGGGCACCACTGCTGTTTGGATGAGGAATTTGTCCGAGCTAGGCCCTGGCGACGGACAGGGTGGATAGGGCTGTAGGGTCATGTGAAGAGTGATGGTTTCGCCGTATGGGACGGCGCCAGAGTTGGGTCGGACATAGTATCGTGCGACGTTGTTGGTCTTCACCTTGAATGCTAGATCGGCCGAGGAGACATTGGTGAGGAGGACGGTTTCTTCGGGGTTTTTGGTTTGTCGTGGGTGAAGAGGGAAGGTTAGTGTCGACTTGGAGAAGGTGGCTGTTGGCGTTTCTTGCATGGTGCGCAGGGGCTGCGTGTGCGTCGGGCGAGATGCAAGGGGCGGTGGGTGAAATGGGATGTGGTACTCGGTTGCTAGCTGTATGGTATTATGTAGGTCGGCTGATTGTATGATGCAGTGTGGTCGGTGGTATAAACGTGAGGTGTATACCGAGGTCTTATATGCGGCATCTTGGATGATTGGGCGAGTAGTCAGCCGGTATTCTGATGTTAATCGGACCGCTCACGGCGTGGTCGAGCAACGTTTTCAGTTTCTTTTAATTGTGATTGCCCCGCATTGCTATGTGATCTGTTGTTGCGATGTTTGAAAATTTAAATACTTTTTCTGCACTGAGCAATGCGACAAATTGGATTTGCAACGTTGCTGTATTCACGTGCCGCCCGTCCCGCAATTGACGATCGACCCGTCTTCAAGTGGACGGCATCCGCGCTGTTTACAGTGAACGTCGTTAATCTCCGAGTACGAGTACATCTATATACCTCCTACCCCGCATTTAGGGCTTTTCTTGTCACTTCTCCGCGGCCCGGCAGATTCTGCACACGTGCGCAATCCTCTGGGCCAAGACAGCGGGCCACGAGAAAGTGATATGCAAATGTCCCCGAGCATAATGGCCATTATGACTTGTCCGCTTGGGCACCTAAATTTTCTTTTTTTTTCATCCTTTTCAGCGCCTGTTGCACCTTTGGTGATAGCCGTTTCGACGACCTCTGCCTATGCCGTGCTCCTCCGCTCTCGAGACCTGCAGCGACCAGCATGATGATTTTTGCACTCCTCGTCCAAATCAGCCCTCGTCCGATTTGGACGCCCTTGCTTGATGACATCCACTGGAAAGCTGTTGGATATGTGCCGATGGTCCCCAACATGGACGCATTTCTATCCCTTCCCGAGCCCGTACAATTTTTCCAGCTAACAACACGCAAACTTTGCCATCCGCCGACTGTGATGCGAGCGATGACAATGACTGTAATTGAATTTTGGAAGAAATTTACGGAGGAGGCATCGTTCCACTACACTTCTTATATCAGTGACGTGGACGTTTTTTCAAGGTTTCCGTAACGATACGTATAAACGACATTGGTATTTTCCCAAGTTCGTTAAAGTGTTCGCCGGTCTGTAAATGCTTCCACGTCCTAATAATATGCAACTCTTCTCCTACTTCTTTCCCAGAACGTTAACCTTCTTCGCTCAATTCGACGCGCACTGGCCATAACCTGATCACAACATGACGCACTGCTGGGATATCATCAATAACAATATCTTTATTAATACTATGATAGTTTAGTTTACCCCCTCCCAACAGTCAGTTTTAGCGAAACATAATGTGCGTCGTCACAGTGCTCCTGAAAAGCGACGCGTCCACGACTTTATCATCTTCTTTTGCTCGAGAATGTCCGATTTTCTTCTTTCAAGAGCTTGCCCATCTTTGGTCGTGAAAAGGCGAACAAGTTCCTTTCGCAAATTCTCAGCATCCTTGCCATATCGCTGTCCAGAGAACAACATGACCAGCCTATGACCCCAGTTATGATGCGCGCCCATATGCGAGGACATATAAGCAATCTGATCCTTGTCCATCCAATACATTACGGCCATTCGCATTTCATGCGCCGATCCAAACTTGTCTGTTAGTGAATGTACAATGTCCTTTCCTAGCTTCTGCAATTCGTCATGTGTCAACGACAGTTCAAGCAGCTCTGGCAAATCTTCATCGACGCAGTTAATAAAATTAAGCCCTTTACCGAGCTCGAACGCGGCGAGATACAATGAGTTCAACTGTTCCTCCAGTTCAGCGTGAGTGTAACTATCTGTTTGTGTCCGCACCAGGTTTAGAAGCGAGATTCTGAAGTCACGCAGAGAGGCCGTTTGCGTTCTGGAGTTGAGCATGCCCCTTTCCAGGCCTTCTTCGTCCACAAGATGCATGACACGTAGAAGCTCCTGGAGAACGAGCGTAATCTTGCGCTCGCTCTGGGTAAACCATGGTGTTAGGTTGGGTATATGGGGAGCGGTTTCAGGGGTTGAATGTTCGGCGACCAGGTTGACAATAGTAAAGATACGTGAAATTTCCATTCGAACAGTGTTTGTCAACAGGGCGACTGAGCTGGCAGTCTCCGAATGCGCCTTGAGCCCGAACCAGACAAGCTTGGGGATGCGGAGTTGCAATTGGGCTTCATGTCGGGGCTGGAGCACGAGTGGAGAGGAGGGTTGCGTCATTTTTGGATACTGAGCATGAGGAGTAAGCTGCACAGTGTGCGGGAGTACTTAAGTAGAAATTTTGGTCACGAGAGGACGGGAGAGATGGTGACATAATTCTGATTAGATAGGCAAAGATGAGAACGCCCTGTTGTTGCATCTGAGATGGGTGCTGGCAATGTCATTGAAGCGGACTCGGTATAGAAACCAAACTGCGAGACGCGGCACGGTCGGGTGGAACATGACATTGCTGTGCATTTTATTAATTATTGTCCACACTGTGTACATTACTTTGGAGTTTCCTTCCAGCATTCGTTAATGTTGGCATCAAATTGCATCATATAGCCAAGCATTGAGGTCCACGACCAAAATGTTAATTTATTTTAATTTACCTGCTCTCAGCACTGCACAGCACCCGGTCGAGTCGAGGCAAGGCGAGGCTCCTTTGCAGTGTACCTTTGCTCCGCTCTGCGTATACATATCCCGCATTGCACCCGCACCGCTTCCGGAACCGCACCGATCCACCCCAACATTTGCCATCTGTTCAGCTCCAGTCTCAACTTTCCGTCGTCGTCCTCCGCTCATGGAAGACCCCTCTCTGCTCCCCGAGGATGCTCACATCTTGCCCCCTGCAGTGCAGGTGGATGACGAACTCAATGACGACGACATTCCCCTCCAAAGATACAATGCCCAGCTCCCCCTCTCATACAGGTCTTCTCTGGATACAGAACGAAAACTTCTAATCAAGGCCCTTCACGTTCTCATCGATGCCATTGTCAACGCTCACCAATCCAATCCGCACGCTCAGCACACCCCGTCCACTCCGGATGCCGCTGAACAAATCGTCTCTGAAGCATACGAGCTTGAATTCGACAGAGATTTTGCAGCTCTCGAAAAGGGCATCAGTCGTTATCTTGATCTCAAACATCCCGTAGATGCTTCCGATTTCCCCGTCTTTACAAAGGTCCTTCTCCGCGGCGCCCTCTCCCCCAACGTCGACATGGGGCTTCGTTCAAAGCTCTTTCGATGCACCTCTCGTCTACTCTCCAAGCGCCAATGTAACCTCCCAGACGGCGTGGACTGGAGGCCTATCCTTGATGCTATCATGGCCATTCACATCGACTGTGTGGACGGCGGACCCGTTATCGGAAAAGATATTCGTGATGCGCATTGCAGGAACATCATCTCCCTCTTATCCAAATGCTGCAACTTTCTTACACCCACTGATGGCGCTGAGAAAATCTGGAATCACTTCATCTCCAAGCTGGACGATGATGATGTAGATAGCAACTTTATGCACATTCTCTTCTTATCCTATCTGCTCCCTACACGCGGGAAAGCCTGGTCTGGCTGGGTCCCAAATGGCTTGAAGTTATGGGAATCTATCGAATCATCTGATTGGGACAACATCTGGATAGCCTTGTTCGCTCGTATCGCACGTCATCAACCGTGTGTTGTGGATTGGACTTCTTGTCTCCCCCATGTGTACAGCAGGATTACAGCTTCATTTCACCTTCCGCTCGGTGCTATAGCAGCTCACAGCGCCATGGAACGTCGCTGTCCGCATCACTTCTTGTTTTTACTTGATAACAAAACAGTTTTAGCCGCTGCCCAATTTGCGGTTTTCTCACTTTCCCCCCAAAGACCAGAAGCTCTCGATTTCCTTGAACGCTTATTTGCCCTCATTGCAAATTACTTCCATCCTAGTAATAGCGGTAGATGGTCCGGCACCATTGGCGGCTTCATGGTCCATGTTACTGCAAACTTGGGTTCTCGTGTGTTTGCTGAGAGGGCTGCGACAAAGGCCGGTATCAAGGATCGCATCTGGGGAGATAATGTCAACAAGGGAGTTGCTCCAGAGGAGCACAGGTTGTCAAGCGAATACATCGAACGCCTCGTGAAGATCCTTCTTCCGCTTGTTCAACTTGGGCTACATTCAAAGGTCCACATGATGGGAATGCAAGCTGCCAGCGCCTCTCGAGATCTTGCAATTCTAGCACCAGAACTGGTGATTGATTCGTTGCTCGAACAGGCTACAGACGGGCTTGGTTCTATATCCAGCCCTCATCGTACCTCTGCCGCCTTGAAATTGCTGGCTGCCTTGACTCCTGTGTTTTTGGATGATGATATTTCTCCAAAGGGAGTCGAGTATCTTCCACTTGCCTTACAACTAACGCTTCCTGGCATTGACGCAAATGACATTGGCAAGACAGAATATACTTTGCGATTTATTGCTGGATCTGCTGCTCGATTGCAAAGCACAATAGCCAAGAACTCAAAAGCGGAAATCGCATTTGTACTCGAGGAATACATTCATCTTCTACTCGAACGTATTTTTGCCCTTCTAGATTCGTTGGAAGCACCTCCTAAGAAGGGAAGGAACGGCGCGTACAGCACGAGTTCTCAGTTGTCCTACTTTATTTTTGCTGTTGCGATGGAGAATCTTTTCGCAGCTCTGCCCGCACATATCGCAATCTCAGCAGCTCAGAAAGTCACTCGTCAATTGACAGGTTCTGCTTGCATGAATGGCATCAAATACTATGGTGCTCTTGTTAGGGCATCAGCAGCTGCGGCCGCAATAGGATCAAATGGTTCATCAGTGGACATATTTATTCCAGTTCTGGTAGAGCAGATTCTAGATGGTGACCTTTCCTCACTTGAAGACGTAGCGCTCGTTTCTATAGGCGATGAAGAGTTGGTATGGCGTATACGAATGCTGGCCCAAGCTTGCCGTTCGGTTGGCTCCGGTCTCATCGCGTACCTTGACAAGATTTCCGCAATTATTCGTCTTGCAATGGACAAGCCCGAGAGGGCGGTTTACAAGGCTGGAGGTCGCCTTCTTCGTGGTGTTTTGGAAGGATTGACAATTACCCAAATGGTGTTTGGACCTGGAGAAGACTCATCAACAGACTCGACCGCGGACGGAGGAGACTATGATTTCAAATGGAGGATACCAACCACAGAAGAATGGAAGGCTGCCGAGCAACTTTTAGAGTCCTTCATTGAAAGGGCCGAAACTCTTTCACGTTCAAGCGCGGATATGTCCAAAGTAACGACGGATCGAGATGTTCTCTTCCGGGTATTACGTCTGCTTCATGCGATTCAAAGAGGAGGTCGATGGGTTTTTGCTGGTGTCCAACCCGACCACTTCGCAGTTCTTGACCGCCTTGTTGCTGATGATGCAGTCATGTCGAAATCAGATGCAAAGCTGACCCTTAAACGCCCGATTCGAGCAGGCCTTGGTGGTGAGCGCGGCAAGACAGGGCGGGAAATTGCAACCAATCTGTGGAAGAAGACGTATTCGCTTATTTCAGGTATCATTGCTACTGTTATTCAAGAACGTCCTGACGATGGCGCCCTTCTCTATCGCTCTCTTGAACCTATCGAATTGGCGCATGAGCCATTCCGTCGCGGCAATCAAAGCCGACAAACGATGCATGCTTCGAGGGCATACAAGGCTGCATATAAGCCCATAGTAGCTTCTAAACAAGATTACAATGCTGTAGGTGGCGTCGGAAGGGAAATGCCTAGGTTCATTACCAAGCTTCGTGTCGAGGCACATCATGAAATGAGATTAACGCTTGCAGCTAGGGCAGGAATCGATGCTCCAGATACCTCAGAGAAATTGATACGCCAGTTGACTCAACTATCTATCAATGATTTCCCTCGCGTCAGATCTGAAGCTAGAGGGTTTTTGACTCGTACCATGCGAGTAACGAGACCAGTTGTGCGCCGCCAGGAAATATGCAAAGTTATTGAAGTGCTGGCAGAGTCTGCTTCTAATGCAGCAAACATTTCAGCATCTATTGTTGAGAAACCAGTCGAGATGGACATATCTTCAGAAGAACATGACACAGAGGACGCCACGAACAACACAAACGGTACAACGAAAGGAAAGAAAGAAGACATAATGTACGAGAAGATGATGGGTGCTGCGGCTGTGTTGCGCAGCGCTTCTGCATCTCCGTTAATTATGAGGGACTGGCATCTTTTCACGACCCTCGTCAAGGCTCTACTAGATGCGATGCTTGTTGCGGAAAGAGCTGATGCGGCAAGCGCGGTTGGTTCACTTTTCGGAAAGCTGTCTTCGTTGGTGCGGCCTCTTGGTATTGAACCTATTCGCTTAGTGAAATCTGATCTGAGGACTATGGCGTCTCACAAGTTGTCCGAATTTGAAGAGAAGGAAAGAGAAAAGAGGCTGAAAGCTTACAACGATCTCAATGAATACCTTTTGGGGATTCTGAACCGCAATCCTTACCTTCTGAATGGACCGGAAACAAACGATCTATCGACAGGAGCTTTACCAGATGTTGAGAAAACTATGGAAGCACATTGGAGGCTTCAAAGCCTTGTTGCTACAGTCTTGTACATAACAATGCGAGATGACAGGCCCCCACCAGCAAGTGTCGCTTCATTTTTCACCAAGGGAATGGCTTCGGATGTCGTTACGTTGCGTCAAGTTTCATCCAAGGCAGTTATGTTTATCCTCGCAGTGCACGGAAGGAAAGCCGGTTCGGTTCCTGTGCAGGGGCCTGACTTCGATGACTCTGCGTCAGCGTGGTTGTCTAATGGGAATGAAGCTCTCGGAGCTGTTGGAGATGTTGTTTGCTCTCCAGAGTTTGCTCGAAAATTGGTTCACACGTTAGCATTGGATCATGAAGATGATTCTGATGGTTCCGGAGCGTCAAGAGGCCGGTTAAATATGATTGGGAACGCTGGTGGGGCAATTGCTGTCATGAATCTTTCGCGTATGGTAGATGGTGATGCCTGTTGGATGTTGATAGGTGGTCGACCATGGCCATCGTCATGGATTCCGAGATCTCGGGATAGCCTGAATCTCGTTCGCATTCGTCTCTACGAATCCATTGTTAGGGTGTTCAGTCTGAATGTTGTCTATGCACTTCTTCCAACTCTCCAAGACTTGATTGAGAAACTAGAGAATAAGCAAGAGAAGATTATTAGTGGGGTCAAAGACGAGGATGTTAGAGTACTTGCCGGAGAGGTTTTGGCAGGAATTTGCCGTGGGCTGTACACTAGTAAGTGCAATGATACGACTGTCGTGGAGAAATTGGAAAACTTCACCAAGGTACTCCTTGGAGAGATGACGGGATCAACGGGTAATGTGAACGGTGCAATTTTGATCAGGCTCATTGCAACATCAGAAGAATCAACTATTGGCGCTGACCTGGGCCGAAGGATTATGGATTGGATTCTGATCGAGAAACCTCTCATCGTTCCTATGGGTGATGGTCCTGTTGCCCATCTCCAGGCTCGCCGATTGCGATACCTTTATTCTTGTGTTGCAGACCTCACAATGAAGGATACACGAAAGGTTTCGTTCATCAACGATTCACTGTCGTCGTTAACTGCAGAAGTTGGCTTTGACCATGAATTGAAGACAGTACGTGAGGAAGTTGCGAGATGTCTCTCTGTGATTGCTGTCGATGTACCAGACGAATGCCAAAATTTGTTCGAGGATACCATGAAGAACCTTGCGAAGAGACTGGAGATGTCAAATGACTTGATCACTAATTCAGGCGATAACAAAGATTCGCAGGCTTCTGCTGAAGAACTGAAGAAGAGCCGCTCTAGGCAAGGTGAGACACTGTCTAGGTTGATTTCAATCATCCACTGGACAGGCAGAGCTCAACGCTTCGAGAAATATATCGGCACACTGCTCCCCGCATTGTTTGCATCCTTTGACGAGAGTGATCCGGAACGCACTTATCATGCTCGTATGGCACTTTCCTTCACTGCACAAGGACGATTGACGAAGCCAATTATTAGTGAAATTTTATCAGTTGTGGAAGAGAGTACGAAGAGTCCTCTATGGAAAGTACGTGCCTCGGTGCTGGCGTTTCTGCAGGTGTTCTCGTTTTCTTCACTGTTTGTCGCCAGTCAAGATCAACTGAAGAAGATAAGGGACATAGTGTTGATGCTATTATCAGACAGTCAGCTCGAAGTACGACAAGCAGCGGCGGCCAGCTTTGTGACTATGATCAGGGATGCGCCAGCTGGAGCTGTGGATGAAGTTCGAGACCACTGCTTGGCAGTACTGCGTAAGACCACGAGAAAGGGGCGTGGGTCCAAACGTCCACCAATGGATTCTAATACGATTTGTGAGCGACATGGTGCAGTTCTTGGTCTTTCGAGCATGATAACGTCCAGTCCGTATACTGTACCGAAATGGATGCCTGGAGTGTTGGTTGCATTGTCTGGATGCGCGGCCGATCCCCCGCCGATTTCTACTGGTGTTCGAAAGTTGTTTGCCGATTTCATGCGGACACATCGTGACGAGTGGCAATCGCATAAGTTACTGTTTACTCCTGATGAGCTTGATATCGTCTCAGAGCTGTTAGTTTCACCTTCTTACTACGCGTAGTGATCTATAGTGTACTCTGTCTGTAGCTTCTGTCTTCACTGCTCCAGGGAGCTGCAAATTTTGTAAGTAAATTGTTGGTGCACAGTGTTGTTAGCTGTCAACAGGGCTTCAGAACTTTAAGGGGCGCTCCAAAAAGAACCTATCCAGCACTTCGTCAGTTACTTGCGCCCTTCGTTCCTGGTGGTTTGCAACTATCGGTTTCAAAACTTCGATCAATTCCTTCTTGATTTCACCTGACAGCATTTCGCCAGAGGCATACGCGCTGCGGATCCTTTCCAACTCGTCATCATCTTCCAGGAAGAACGTAAGATACCTGTACGAAATATCTACATCAATGTCGGCCCCCAATCGCCGATGTTCTTCAATAGTCTCTTTGCCACCGGAAAACGCAAATTTGTTGATTTTAGTCTTGATCTTCTTCGCTGTATCGTCCAAAAAGATAGCTGATTCTGCAGCCGAAGAAGACATTTTAGTATTATCACCCTGCAAAGCCGGGAAGAATTTGGAGTGGATAAGCGCTGGCTTCAGACAGCCCATTTTAGGCGCTGCATCGCGCGTCATACGGAAGTACGGGTCCTGATCGATGGCGCATGGGATTAGACACGGAATGTTTTCTCGAGATGTTCCTAGCACAACAGGGAAGCTGGACGAGAACGCAGGGGCTGCCTGTACGGCTGGGAAAGCGTGTTTGCCGATATTATCCGAGTCGGTAAAACCGAAAATCGCACGCGCCTGGTTGTACGTCGTAAGCCGCTGAATACGCAGAACGTTTGGATACAACGAGCCAATATAGGATGTATCAGAGAATATGAATGTTCTCTCTGGATCGAATCCCACAGCTATGATGTCTTTGGCATTTTCGCGTCCAAGTTGCATGAAGTGCTCGATCGGATCTGGGGCCTCACTGCCCTTTTTCGGCTTTGCGAAGAGGAACTTTTCGTCGTCGGTTAGCTGGATGACGCATGGCACTTTGAAAGCTGACTGGAGATAGGCTGTGAAGATGAAGGGGACGAGATGTCCGAGATGAAGAGCGGTTGAGGAGGGCCCGCGACCAGTGTAGAGGTAGAATTTTTCGCCTGCTTCGAATCGATTGAGCAATTGCTCGAGATCTCGGTGGGAGAAGAAGATGCCTCTGCGTAGGAAGAGATGTGGCTTGGCGCCTGTCAGAGATTCGAAACGCTGGAGCAGCGCGGGTGAAATTGGACGGGAGCCGAAATGGGAAATGAGCTTGTCGTAGTCGATCTTGCCGGAGACTTCCCACGGAGTGACAACTGGATTTTCGTCTGCGGGTTGATCTGCCATGGCGAATGGACGATGGTTGCGCTGAGGTCGAAAAGATTCGACACGGGACGTGGCGTCCGATGTTGAGTCGTACGAGCGTGTGGAGTCGGAGTATGAGCAAATGTATTTGGGAGCAAATGAAAATAGATCAGATCAATGGAGAGTAAGTTTTGACCTGAGAGCTGCTTACAGCGGTATTATACGTAGGGCAGCTAAAAATATCGGTCCTTTGCGAGTCTCGCGCTCCTGACATCGATTGCGTTTTGTTGCGATTCGCTTTTTGTGTTTGACGCAGTTACCAACGGCACCGTGCATTCATGCGCGACGTATAAACCACCTGTTTCCCTCGTAGACTTCGGTCTTGATACCTCACAGTCGTTCAAGCATGACGGCGGCTCTTGCCGCCGCCTAATCCCCTCCTTGCTTGTCAAATGCAGCATCAAGACAAGCGGCTCCCGCCGCCTGCAACCGCGCACCCCTCCTCATCCTTTCTGTCGTCCTCATCGTCCAAGGACCGTCTTCATTTTTCCCTTTCCTTTTTGTCTCATCGCCCCAGTCCGCTGCGAATTCGTCGCATCACCATCCTTGTCGTTTTTATCCTCGTCCTATTCGTAGTCATTGCTTCGCTTTCCACCCAGCCATCTACTGTTCTTCATTGGCACCGGCCCCCATTTACGCATCTACGTAGACTCTCGCGCCGAACACTCAGGTTGTATCAACGCCAACTCCATCTACATCCGCTTTCGTCTCGCGCGATAACGGCTGGTATCATTTTCTTCATTGCTGATTTATCCGCACAGGTGCTCAACAGACCACCTGGTAAATGGCTTATTGACGCCTTCTCCATGCCCAGGCTATTCAGGTACAGCGTCTACGGCTTGTTTTTCATGGGCCCCTTTCTGTATATCTGGTACGAATTGATGAATCAATACGGACCGGACGATGATTTCAAAGGCTCTCTACTCAAATGTCTATTCGAGCAAATCACTCTGGAGCCCGTTTGTATCTCCATGTACATTATCTACGATGGCGCCGTCTGTCGTCGCGGCCTGCGTCAAACTCGACAAAAGTTGACGACACAGTTCCTTCCCCTCCTTTTCAAGAATGCAATCTTTTGGCTTCCAGCCAACTTTGCCAACTACTATATTGGAACCCCCGATCTTCGCGTCGTGTTTGCGAATCTTTGTTCGTTATTCTGGAACATCTATTTCTCCGCCAAAGTCAACAAAGTATCCGCTTCCTCATTTGCCCTCAAAGCAGATAGTTATATCCCCCTGTCAAATCACGAAAGAACCCTTTCCCCATTTCGGAAGGAATCAGGCCTAAAACGCACTTCCGATATCGGCCTAAGGCCGCAAACTTCGTCCAGCACCCATGTTGTCTGAGGTTCTTTCGCTCCTTCCGTTTTGTTCACAGGCCGCTCAACTCCCAGCATTTACCCCGCACGCGCACTCAAGCGTCAAGTCATGTACATTTCTACAGTAAAATACCAGTTCAGTTGCAAAGATCACGCCGTGTGCTTGTTTGTTCCCAGCAAACTCTGCCTCTCTGCGTCCGCGTGTATCGAAAAGTCCAATGTATAGAATGACGTTTTGTTGCATTCATCTTTCCGCGACGGCTCCCGGTCCAGACACGAATTGTTTGGTTGTGGCTTGGTAAAATCCACGTAACCTTTCTTTTTTGCACGACACGCATGCAATTGTTTCAAGAGTGCTACAATCTGATCCTGCAAAGCGACATTTTCGCCATGCCTCTCGAGAGAGTTTGTTAGTACGCGAACCACATCCAATCCCTTCATCCGTCCGCTGCTCTCCTCACAAGCTGACATATTCCACAAAAGTTCACAACCTTGCTGTTGAATATGAACGTTATCTGGGTAACTGATCATAGCAAATATACCGGCATCAACTGCGCCTGAAGCTGACAACATCATAATGTTGAGCATATCTGCATCGGCGAGATTACGCAGTGTACGACACCCGATTTCCTGAATAGGCACGTTGTCGAGATATTTGGCCATCACCTTTGTGATTGCAGCTATTCCACCCAGTTTAGCCACTTCCTTCTTGCTCTCGAAAATATCGAAAACCGCGTTCCCCAAGGCTTGAACAACCTTTTCCGAGACGATTGCCGACTCACTTCCATTTCGCAACGCCGAAACGAGCGGTTCTAGCCCATTATGTCGGAGAAGTCGTATTCGATTCTCTTTCAAAAACAGCAGGTATCGCATAGCAGCACAGCCATGTTCCAGGATTTTCATGTTATTTCGATGCGTCTCCAAAGATGCGAGAATAGTTTCCAAACCTTCATTCCTACCGATTTCTTCTCTGACTTGGTCACCTATTCTGCTCCAGTTTCGAACTAGAAGGAGACCATGGTGCTGAAATAGCTCATCATGCAAGCAATTGCAGAGGAACCTGATGAACGGTTCGACAAGCCCCACACCGGCAGCTCTTGCGCTGTTTTCTTCGTCATTTCTGCACATGTTTCCAATAGCGATAAAGCCGTCAAAACGTATATTCCAATTGTACGGAAAGGCTTCCATCGCTTTTGAGATGGCTTCTATGGCATAGCTCTTAGCTGCAAGCCATTGGTTCACTTGCACTCTGTCAGTTAGGTTTCTCAGTGCAGAACATCCGCTCACTTGCATCTGTTCGGTACCTTCATGTTTATCCATTGCATTAATGATTGTTTCGATGGCACCTATTTGTCCAACTTGTCTCTTGGTCTCGATACATTTTTGAGAAAGTTTGTTTAATGTCTTCGTTCCATCAGTTTGAACGGAAGCATTTTCCTCGAATAGTTTCATTGCCGACGACACGCATTGGACCCCTTGGAGAGACACGATTTTATTGAGTGTTGGCCTGTGGTCAGCCAAAGCGTGCAACGACATTATCGCATGTTGTTGCAGCTCACAAGGGCTGTTTGGGTTATTCATTGCTTGAATGACTGCCCGAACAACTCTGATGTTGTCTTTTTTCTGGGTTTTCGGGCAGGGTATCTGAGCAATTCGACAAATACCGAGACATGCACGCTGCTGTACTTGCATATTCTGGGCGTTGGCTTGCATATATTTAGCTATTTGCTCGAGGGCCATGTGAGCAAGATCTGTTGAACACACGCTCTGAGAAACATCATTACCGATGCGGATGATATCTTCAACGTAATCCAAAGCTTTAACGTTGTGAAAGATAAAGGCCTTGATGTTTGCAGAGAGTTTTTGCTCGAGTCGCTGATCGTAATCTGACATATAGTCTAGACAGTTGCCCATTTGAAGTGACAAAAAGTTGCTTGAAAAAGAGTCGATTGTTCTGTCTCTATCGAACATCTTGGAGAAGTTTTGTCTTCTTTCGTTGCGTTAGGTGGTTTGTCTATGAGTTGAATTCAGTTACTGTAGGTTGCACAACAACAAGGGGGGCGCGTATATTCGAAAACGAACAGTGAATCCTAGTTGGTCATTAAGTGTGTACCTTTTTGTTGGCTATAAATATTATTAAAGAGAGGAACTTTACGAAAGTATGTACGCTGTTGCATGGCACTCAACTTGTCGAAGATGGTACGTATGAGGTACATTGACGGAGAAACAGATATAGCACCGAGTCTGACGACAAACGCATTGCTGTACTCGCCAAGTCAATCAGTTACCGCTTTGTAAATTTACAGAAATTCTATCATTCTTGTTGGAGGCAAAGCACGATCCGTCCATTGCCCGGAATCGCAGCCGAGGCTGCGACTCCAACGCATCGTCTCCCAGTCCAGTCCATGCAACACAACGCAATGCTCACCACACCTATTTATCTACTTCTGCTACTCATCTCAGCTTCAATACCCATCAATGCTCAATCAATAGTCACTCAACTTCAGCTACAGCCGCCGCGTCCATCACTTCCCAATTCGCGACATGGCTTCCCATCCGAAGTGCATCTATTCGAGCCGGAGGAAGCGACACTCCCATCCTTTATCCACCGCCTCTTCCGAAGCTCCCGCGACGCCCCATCAATCCCTTTCAAGTCCCGCATTGTATCCGTAGATCTCCTCGGCGGCATCACCCGCGTCGGCGAGTACTACACACAGGTTCGAATCGGCGGCCAGCGCGTCCGCGTGCAGATCGACACCGGCTCGTCAACCATGGCGCTTCCAGTCGCCGAGTGCGATCATTGCCTCCCGTCCGACCAGCGCTACAACATGAAGCTGTCCATAACCGGCGAGGCACGATGGATCAAGTGCGTCAATGAGCTTTGCGCCCGTGACACCTGCATGGCGCGCAAATGCGCGCGATGTTCAGCATCGGATGCGTGTTGTGCGGACGAGAATCCGCAGGCGTGCGGATTCTTTTTGAAATACGGCGATGGGTCTGGTGCACGTGGAGGTCTCATGGTTGATGTAATGACATGGGGCAATGTATCGGCACCGGTCATTTTCGGCGGCATTCTACACGATAGTCTCGACTTTCAACGGCCGCGCGTGGATGGAATTCTTGGGATGGCGTACGAGGCGCTCGCATGCAACCCGACGTGCGTAGAGCCGCCGTTTCAGCAGATGGTGAAAGCAGGTGTGGTGGAAGATGTTTTTTCGATATGTATTACGGAACAGGGTGGCAAACTTGTGCTGGGTGAGTTTGATCAATCTCTTGCGAAAACGAACATCACGTATATACCACTGGCTTTGTCTGATCCGCCGACGTTCTATACAATGAATGTGAGCAATGTTTTGACCATTGGATCGCGGGATCTGAGGGTACCGAATTTGCGGGCCGGCATTCTGGACAGCGGGACAACTCTAATTGTAATGTCGAAGGATTTCTTCATGATGATCCTCGAACATTTGATGAAGTTTCATTGCGATGTACCAGGGCTTTGTGGTGTAGAGAGGCCTTGGTTTTTGCCGACGGCGTGCATCAGGTCATCGGAAGAGATCATGAGTAAGCTACCGACTTTTACGTTCCACCTGGGGTCTCACAATGAATTCAAGCTGGAACTGCGACCGGAAGACTACATGCTACGAATGCAAGAAGTGGGGAAGGGAGCATTCCGGTGTGTAGGCATCATGGCGATGGATGAGATGCAGGAGGGAACAGACATCATATTTGGCAACACAGTAATGCAACGGTACGTATCAATCTACGACAGGAAGAGAAAGCGGCTTGGGTTTGCGGAAGCTGCTGAAGGATGCGGTGGGGTTGCGCAATGCTCTGCGAATACGCAATGTATTGAATGTGCTACTACACCGGGATGTAGTTACAATTTTGAGACACAGAGCTGTCAGGAAGAGCACAGTGGATTGGGGGTTGTGCCATATCCTGTGTGCAGTGGGTCGATGTGTTTCTGTCGACTGGGGGCGGAAGTGGGGCTGGTGTTTGGCTTGGTTTCTGGGCTGTTTGGTAGTCTACTGGTGCTGGCGGTTGGTGTTTTCGTCGGGGTGCTGTACAGCCGGCGTGGTGGTCGGCATGTTCCGGAGACGGCTGGGGGTGAAGATCGGGCGCCGCTGTATTCAGTGGACGATGATGAGGAGAGTTTTAATGGCGATGTGGACGGCACGAAAGAGTATGTTGCTGTTGGACGAGAATAAGCATGTACGGGTATGTAGCGTATTTAAGTAGAGGGGGAGAGGGTTTGAATGAGTACTAAATTTAGATTTAGTAGGGGTAGATGTAATGACCGATTTGTACAATGTATTCGCTTCCTGGCTATCTATCTACCTTGAGCGGTTGTGGGGCAACTCACATGTGTATGGAAGGAAGTGCGGTACGATTTGGAACCTCACTGAAAGTTTGTAATCCAGCCTCCATTACTATACAAAGGGAGAGCGCTTCACCTCGACAGGGCACTTTGCAATCACACAATTCGGCGAAACAATAACGAAAACGAAGTGATCACAGGAGACAGTGCAACACTGTGCATTCGAGCCGGTTTCGCATTCCTACTTCCATTACTGTCCACCCTTTACGTCATCTCAGTTGCACCGATGCAACGCTCTATTACATCATGAATGGCACAAGGAGTGTAGCAAGCATGTCCGACATGCCGTGCTTTGGGGAATCATCAACCACCACAGTCCGAGGAGGTGTGGGCTTCGTTACACTCATAATCCACAATTCTCCAAACATCAGCAAATCTTTGGCAATACCCTCGAATGCGTCATGTTGCAATAGTTGCGAGTTGTTCGGGGACAAATGATTTCACAGTACGACATTCCTGCAGTGTAACACACTGTTCCTGTGTCTTGTCCTTGGCTGAGCTCTTGACACTTCGCAATACGAAAATACACGTCAATCTTTCTGTTCTTTTGGAGCAGGTAATCGATTCGACTGTTCAGCTGGGATTCTGCAGCAGAAATTTTGCCTGTTCTGCTTGAGACACGGCAGGACGCATCGACAGCTAAGGCATGATGAGTTTTCAAAATTCTTCTGGTTGTCTCTTTCAACGTCATATCACTTGCCTGGAATACTTCCGTACATGACCGACATGAACATGCAGCATTTTTCCGTGGTCTCCCTAGGTCAACAACGTTCGTGCACACAGCCTGTATTGCCATAAAGGGCTGCACAATGACTGTACCAGCTGCATGTTCATTTCAACCAATTTCGTACGCACAACTACTCCGTTTCAGGAAAGCGCTTGTTTCACCATGTCCAAGCCATTTTTGTGGCGCACCTTAGGTTTTAGCGCCAACTCAACTAGTTGTGATGAAACTGTCGATCGTGCCGTTTGTTTACAAAATGGTACTTGGGGTTAAGAAGACATGCGGCACGCAGTCATACTGTACCAACGTGCTATTGCTGAAGAGAGTACAGTGACAAGGGATAATCTCAGCGTTCTTCGGAACAGTGGTGTGGTCGATGCATACTTCATTGGATTGGATAGGGAATCGGTCGATGCGCAATGATACTGCAAATAACGAGATACGCTTTCGAACAAGGCCAAATGTACAGAAAAAATCTCAGAAGCTCGTTTACAGAGAGGTACCAAGCGTTTGGTAAAACGCGGACACCCCAAGGTTTACTATGGATCACAACATAGTGATCTACCATGTAATGTATTTATCAGCCGTGCAAGCTGTGACAATCTTGCGCTCGCAGTCAAAATATGTGGGTGCTTGAAATGTTTGGACATATGTATTCCTGTACAACAAGGAGTTGCGCCGAGGTGAAGAAACGGTATCGAGCATGGGTTGAGGAATGGAAGGATCGAGCTGTGTGCTCCTTGCACGAGCAAAGAGATTACCTCAACAAATTTCGTGCGAACAAACTGCCCGCGGGAAAACACTGTTTCAAATTGTCCAATGAGTCTAGACAGTGCTCCTTAGGTTGTATCACAGACCAAAGTGGCTCGAGTGCAGTGCTCGACCTTGCCGTCCGTCTGTGAGATGGGGCGGATGGTGGGGGTGAAGATGTGCGGCATGTAGTCGAAATGAACAAACTTGCCATCACTGCAAACTATTTGGATGCAAGGTATAATATCGCAGTGAAGCTACGAAATAGAGGTGGTGTGGAAACGAAAGTGCGAGGTATAGTTGAACTGCACGAACGCGCCATCACGTTGGGTAATTCAAAAGCAATAGAAAACGT
Organism: Asparagopsis taxiformis; assembly: GCA_030407315.1. Lineage (NCBI taxonomy): Eukaryota > Rhodophyta > Florideophyceae > Bonnemaisoniales > Bonnemaisoniaceae > Asparagopsis > Asparagopsis taxiformis. The sequence continues at coordinate 128,864 of JALQPE010001911.1, forward strand.
CACTGTTCTTCGAAACAGCAATTTTAGTGATCTGAGATCATTGGAACACTACAGGAAGCCTTCCCAATCTGAAGCGACCGGACTGGACTGGTCTACACTCTCGAACTGTGTAATCGATTGCGATAAACGTACCCTCGCGGCTAAAATACATGCACACTTGAAAACAGTTTGGATTTCGGTGTGCCTGGATTGCGAGAAGCTGCGCTCTGGTAAACAAGTGCCATTGAGCATGGTGCGAGCTATGGACGAGACATCTATTTTCGTGGTAATTGTATTGGCGGAATTTGCGGTGCGCAAATGAGGGTGTTGTTCAAAACCGTCAGAGCTAATATGTGTACTGCGACGATGAGATAAAGCGAATGTGAAGTGTGAGTGTGCACTGCTGATAATACCCACATTCTATCGCCTTGTTGTGGGAGGGTGGGAGTAGGCGAACATAGAAGTAGCAGATGAAGGGGTACGACTGTTTCAGCGTGATTGGAAATATAGACAAATGAAGGACGGCGGAGACTCAGCGAGGAACTTGGGTGGTGTGATAGAGCGTTCGGGGGAGTTTATAATGATAGGGGAGGGAACTGGAAACGAGGAAGTGGATGAGAAGAAACGGGATCTATACGGGCATCGTATAGGAAGTGCCATAGAACAAGCCCATTTTGGATAAAGTTTGTGAGAATAAATTCGCTCATGTGTCATAGGTGCAGTAGTGGATAGATCACGAATCCTGTGAATAGAAGGAAGATTAGATTAGGCTCAGAATGGAGAATTGCGAGGCAACGGGAAGGAATGGTAGAAAAAGGTGCGTAACTCCGCAACATTGACTGGCGAACAAAGTCTTCATATTCGAATACGTAAAATCTCAATGGGTCCAGAATACCCCACCGGAACGCTGAGTAACAACCGTCGTCGTTCATCCCTTGCTCAACAGACTTTGTCCCACATCCCTATGCGCACCCGTAGGTGACTTGCAGCTTGGGGTGAGAGTGAGCGAATGCACCAACTCAGCCGCAAGCAGTGCGCAATAGCGGTGCTCTTTTGTCATGCAACAAGCGACGGGTGCAACTCTGCGTTCTCTCAAGACGTTTGCATTGGCACTTGCATTTGCACGCTGACGTCATCACGGTGCTGGCGACACAACGCTCCGTCGCATCAGACAATGCAATGGCCAACTTATCATCGTTCGATCGACGACGTTGATGCACTCGGCGACGATTCGCTGATGGAACGGCAGCAATCTGGATCACTTTGCACTCGCTGCGTGATGCTGTTCAGCGCACCGTGGCCCGTCGCTAAAGGCACTCGAAGGTGACGTAGCAGGACTCGTCAAACCACTTCGTAATCATCGTCCATCCCAGTTGGAAACTGCCCATGCACACAATTCTGCTCACCATTTCAGTCGCATGACAAGACACAGATGGGTGCGTCAGTAGGGCGACTGAATATCTCAGAGTCTCGTAACGAGATCAGCGCGCTAGTAGTGTGAGTCAAATCGGTTGCGAGACATCCCGCCGCCACACAACAGATACAGTCATTTTTCGATATTTTTCGCTCCCGCTGCAGACAAACGTCATGTCAAACTCCACGATGTACGATACTACGGCCTACTCGCTGCAACGCACGCACGCAATATTTCTTCCACTGCCTCTTCCTCTGTAGTTTTTGTACCTCTTGTACTGGTATAAATGTTCAAGCACCTTCGGCGGCGCATTTTAGGTTCTCGAGCCAACACCACTAATTCCGACACATTAGTTGATCTCGGAGTTCGGCTGCAAAATGGTTCAGACGGTGAGCAGAAGGATGTGCCACGTGCAGTCCAACTGTACGAACGCGCCGTTGCGGCAAACAATTCTACGGCCATGTTCAATCTCGCTTCGCTGCTGGATGATGGAGCTGATGGAGTGGAGAGAGATGTGAAACGAGCAGTTCAATTGTACGAATCCGCCGTTGCTGCAAACGATACTGATGCAATGAACAATCTCGCATTGCTACTACAAAACGGAGCAGACGGAGTCGAGAGAGACGTGAAACGCGCAGTCCAACTGTACGAACGTGCTATCGCTGCTAAGCATCCAGATGCAATGACCAATCTCGCCTCGCTCCTGGATGAAGGAGCAGACGGTGTAGAGAAGAATGTGAAGCGTGCCGTCCAACTCTACGAACAAGCGATTGCTGCCGATAGTCCTGACGCAATGTTCAATCTCGCCTTGCTGCTGCAGAATGGAGCAGATGGTTTGGAGAAGGACATGACACGTGCAGTCGAATTGTATGAACGCGCCGTTGCTGCAAATAATTCTGCTGCGATGACCAATCTCGCTTTGCTTCTGGATGATGGAGCAGATGGCGTAGAGAGAGATGTGAAGCGTGCAGTCCAATTATACGAACGCGCTGTCGCTGCACACCACCCTGATGCTATGGTCAATCTCGCCTTGCTACTTCAGAACGGGACAGACGGCGTAGAAAGAGACCTGACGCGTGCAATTGAATTGTATGAACGTGCGATCGATGCAAACCACCCTGATGCAATGGTCAATCTCGCCTTGCTAGTACAGAACAAGGCAGACGGTGTAGAGGAAGACGCCAAGTGTGCTGTCGAACTGTACCCACGCGCAGTCACCGAGGGCAGTTCAGAGACAACAGATTATCCCACTACTTCTCTGAAAAGTGGCGTGATAAACACAACTCCACTGGAACGCCCGAGGAAGTCGTCTCAGCACAGTACTACTACCACTGACGACATAGATCTGTCGACCGCAGAAACCCCTCGAGAGGGAATTTCACAAATTTCTAATGCTGCACCTCAATCTTCACAAAAACACGGAACAGCAGAAAAAACAGAACAGCGGCATGAACGAAACAGATCGAATAACAATTTGAAGGATGTCGAGAGTGTCAGAATACATGAGCACGCCGAAAACTCAGCTCCATTCACCGTGTTTATCAGTCATGCCGGGCCTGACAAACACACGCTAGCTGCGAAAATACATGAGCGGCTGAGTAAGCTTGAAATTTCAGCATTCCTAGACTTCAAGGAGTTGCGCCCAGGAGAAGACGCGCCCGAGAATATGATCAAGGCGATGGAAGAAGCGTCGATTTTCGTGTTCATTGTATCGCCCGAGTTTTCAGCTCGGAAATGGACGGTCAAAGAGCTGTTGTGCGCGCTGCGACGACACGATGAAGCAAAGCAGAAGGGTGAGCGGGGACCACTGATCATACCCGCATTCTATCGTCTTGATATTGCGGGGTGCAAATCAAAGGAGTTTGGGTTGACGGATGAATGGATACGGTTGTTTCAGAAAGAAGGGACATTTGAGCGAATGAGGGATGATGGGTACTCATTGAGGGAGATTGCTGAGGCAATGAGGCGACTGCCAGCATTTACAGGGATCGAGAACAGGGAGGGAGCAACAAACGAGGGGGAGGATGAGGGGAAACGGGAGCGGTATGCGCAACGTATAGTCGAAGCTATTGCACAAGTTTGGTTGGCGTAGAGAAAGTAGGGGTGGAGTGGCACAAGTGTTTGTGATACGCCGCGTAATCACCTGAGCAGCTCGATTTAGTCCACTTTCTGGAGATGATATGCTACTTTTTGTAGAATAAAATAAACGTTGGAAAGCAGAAAATTTTGGGACGTGAAAAATCCGTTAGACCATAAATGTCTGGTGCGACTTATGAAGTTGTACGAAGTTAGGGCGATTACCGTACAAAACGAACGTGGATTAGATTGCATTTTGTCAAATACAGTAGTGTGCGTTTGACCTCAATATATTATAGGGTTTATTAACCGAAAAATTTGAACGGTTCCAAATTGAGCCGTTCGCAATTTGAAGTGAGTAATTACCAAACACCTCCCCTGGGTACAATGATTGGTTAATTACCTCTACCCTGATATATCTCTACTCGTGTTAATTTTTGTGTCCTTCAATTTTTTTGCAGAATATATTCAGATCTCGGCGATTACCCTACATTTCATGTCAGACATATGTGTTATGATTTTAATGCTCTGATAGCTTCCGGGCAAATATATCACTGATCCCCGATTCGAGATTAAGTCGCCATAATGGCTCCTGACACACACCACCACTGCACGAGACACACCTCCGCCAGGTCACAAAAGGCGCTTCACTCCTTTGGCTGCGTCAGAATACATTTAGATTACGACAGTAACCCTGCAACTCCCTCCGGCCAGGTGCTCGAGTCATTTCAATGCTTCGAATATCTTTAACGCATGACGTGATGCCATCAAGCTTCACATTCGGAAAACTCAAGCACGATTTCCACTCCATTTAGCGTGATCATGATAGCGCGACCGCACAGCAGAGGGATGCCGTGTCTCGTCTTCAAGTTTCATGCTCAATTTGGAATGGTTCAAGCACAAATTAGTGTGCTGCTAGCAGCCAATTGAATCCCCTTTTTTGGCCATTCATACAAGTCTGTGAAATACACGCCTATAAAGCGAAAACATCGACAGTGGTAACATGGTTGATGCGCTCATAGTCCCTCTGAATTTACGGCCCTCGGCTCTCTCACTCTTTCAGCAGTCATGTATGACATAGTATATATTGAAGCTCACAACATGACAATCGGCATAGGGAATACAGAAGCTTTCTATGTTGAAAGACCCGAGGGGCACAGCAGCGCAATTACACCTCTTTATTGGGATCTCCAATCAGTAGAGATTTCTACGCGAGGTATTGATGCTCGGTTCGTGGAGAGATTGAAGCAAAATTTCAGTAACTGGAACTATTCTGTTCGGAGGGAAGTGTGTGGTGTATTCGGCTTCCATCACAGGTGACGCTAAAGTGGACATTGTTAGATTGAAAACTTGCTGTAGAGGGAAGGAAAACCTTTGGTCATTATGATACCATGTGTGACACCGGGTCTTCGCTATGCAATGGCCACGGATCCTGGCCCGTACAACACTAGACTACTGAAAAAGCATTAGATCGTAAAGCCGGTGTGGTGTCTGTTGGAGACTTGTAAGCTGCCGTATCCAGAACATAGGCGACATCCTGGTTAGCTTCCACTTGAAACCAGGTGATATGGCGCTTCAGAAGTTGCGATAATTTCGCATTGATATAAGCTACCTGTAGTACGGACACGTAAGTACAATACGTTTCATTTATGCCAGCATATCGTAAACCGCATCTCCACCAAGGCCATTAGTATCGCTAGAACCATTCAAACGTTCCCGTTTATTGTAATTGCGTGAACTTTTTAGCTGTCCTAAAACTCTGATTCGCCGACTTGTGCAGGACAGCTCTAGATCTGAGATACGTCATCATTCTCCGTTTCCTATTTTTCCCACTACCGCCTTTGTTCTATTGCTGGATTGCACCCGCACTTTGCAGCATTGCAACAATGCTTTTGCTGCGCTGTCTATCCGTGGCGGATATCCAACACGGCGAACAAAGCTATATTTAAATGAAACTGTCCAGGTTTCCCGCTGCCCCATGATTCTCAAGTGAATTCATTGTAAGCCATACTAATATCTATAACTCAGTATCGCATCAGCCCTTTGTGAATCATGCCCCGTACACGCTATGACCGCGATCAAACCGATTCCTCGAATTCTTTGAACGACGCAGATTCTCTGGGAAAAGGTAAGAACAGAACGAAAACAGAGTTGATCCAGCCAGCGGAGAACTATGAAAGAGTCATAGAGGATGGCAATCCTCAGGAAATGTTCAAACTCGGACACATCTTGGAAAAAGGGGCCGAGGGAGTGCAGAAAAATTTGAAGCGAGCTATTGAACTCTATGAAGCAGCAGCCTCCAAAGGTCATTGTCTTGCACGTTGTCGTCTCAAGTGTCTGTCGACGAAAATCGTTGACGGAATGGACAAGGATGTTCGCAAAGGCCATCAAACATACAAACGAAACGTCAATGATGGAAATTCAATGAAAAAAAATGACGCTAGGGGTCGCTCTCAGAGAACTTCAGATTATATGAACTCAACGGAACGCCATCGGAAGGTATCGCAACGCAATGAGAGAGCAAATGACGAACGAAGAAGTATGTCGAGCAATGCAGTTCGCCAGGAAGAAAATGCAAAACGAGAAGAAAAGGCGACTCATACATCTGCAAGGGAGTCTAGAAATTCATGGAATACAAAGAGTCGGTGCGAACGAGATATTTTGAAGAACTCCAATAGAGCCAGTATTGGAAGTGGTAAGCACTTGAAGAAATCATCGAGATGTTCTGTATTTATCAGTCATGCAGGACCTGATAAACATACTCTCGCTGCGAGATTACATTACCACCTGACGGAGTTGGGCATTTCTGCGTTCCTGGACTTCATCGATTTGCCCTACGGCAAACCAGTGGCAGAGAGTATATTCCGAGCAATGGAAGAAGCATCTGTTTTCGTATTCATTCTATCACCAGAGTTTCTAGCTAACAAATGGCCGATCATAGAGCTTAATTTTGCTCTAGAAATCTTTCACAAGGCTGAAGCAATGGGGGGAGATACACCATGGATATTACCTCTTTTCTATCGTCTTGATGTTGCCGGGTGCAAGTCGGAGGATTTCGGAGCAAATAATGAATGGGTTTCACGTTTCGGAAATGAAAAGACATATGAGTGGATGAGGGCTGACTCTCACACAGGGAAACAAATCAGAAAAGCGATAAGACAGGTGGTGGGATTCAGGGGGGTCGAAAATTTGGAGGGCGCGACAAATGATGCCGAAGATATGGGGATACGAGAGCTATATGTGCTTCGAGTGATTTCAGTAATAATAGATCTGTATTAGAATGTGGTTTTGTGCAACCGATCGACACAGTTGTCACCTTTGGAAGGGAACAGATATCTATGGTCCCTGCGAGGACTACTAGGGTGTGTTCGGCCAGTGGAGAGGCAATGCTCGCTCACGTCATGCATATCATGGAAATCGTATGAAGCATTCAACACAGGGCCGCCCAGGATATCATGATTTGTGCCATCGATCGGCGAAAGCTTTACCTGTTCATGTCCACGTCCATCTTCTTGCCTCCATTGGGGGTGTTTTGTTTTGAACGCAACCCTAGTAGAAATCACACAATCCATTTTGCAAGTGCTTTCAATTATGTTGTGTCACTATAAAACCATTAGAGCATGAGTGCGTGCGTAATGAATGAATGAGACCAGTGTGACGTGTGGCTACTGCACTCATCTGGATCACGCACAGTCGATGTGCTGGGCGTGAGTACAGTCGGAAGAGCAGATGAAAATTTGAATTAAATTTAGTTTTTCCACGTGTACATGAGGTCGAGTCGCGTGGCAGATTATCAACATGGCCGTGCCAACCAACTGAGATGTTCAAGCGCCCTCCGCGATGAATCCATGGACTAGACTCTGGTTCTACTAGCTGTGATGGGTTTATCGATGAGGGAATTGTTCGGCAAACCAATGGAGGCGGCAGTGAACGTATAGACGAAAAGGGAGATGTGTAGTGCAGCGGTACAAGCGTGCCATCCCTGCAGACAATCGCTATGTTTTGAACAACCTCATATCTCTACTGGGTAGCAATGAGTTCGATGTCTATCCATTGTAATGCCCCTGATAGAGGCCGTCTCATAGCCATGGATACTGCGAGGCGATGGGAAAAGAATTGCTCAATGCACACTGATTGTGCACTGTCACGTCGTAATTACATGTTGGCGACAGCCGGGCGGCGCTAGAGTCAGCGCAGGTCACGGTTCAACTCTGCGCATGGGGGCGGGGACGGTACAAGTATTATTGCAGGATCTCGACATCTATCATACTGTACGTTACCCATACGTGTGTGGCGGTGCATTTGGATAGTATCCAATGCGCATGATGACACGGGGCATGATCGATATGCACAGATTCGGCTGGCCGTGCAGGGCCATTTTGGTGCTCTCGTATGGCGCATCGCCATTTCTACTACTGTCGACAGGCTCAGTTGGGTGATTCGATCGACATTGCTGGTCTACACAACAACACCGCCAAACACGCCTCCCATCTCGTCCTGGCACATGCCGCGTTTACGTTGTGCTGCCGACTGCGTCAACCCGGTCATCTAGCACGTTACAGAAATGCGTTATCGATGCTGTGGGCGGTGCTGGGGTGGATGTGAGCCCCTGCAGAGAGGACTATACGACAGTCGAATCAACGGTGGTGCGCAATCATTAAAAGCATATCAGTGATGTGATATGGGGGGAGGGGGTTGACATCATTATATGAGGTCAAAATAAATTGATCAACAGCAGCGTCATCTGTGCAGCCTGCATAGCTATTCAATGAACAATACATCTTTCCACCATGTTACTCCGCGCAGCAACTGCGCTATATTTGCATAGTCTAATGAGAGGTGCTGTAGGATGTCATTGCCCAACATAATCTGCGACACACAAGTCCAAAATCGTCCTACAACCTCGCACTCTGGTGTGCCACCACCCACCCAACTTGGGCCGTCGTGCAGGTCACAAGTGCGTCTATACGCGAGACGTATGTGGCCAGAATGTCACTCCACTAGCCCTCATCCAATGTCGCACCCAGGAACAGCGCTCGATTGTCCACAGCTTTGACATCTCTGCAAACGACACCATCACCATGCGATGGCAAACAGACGATGCATGCATCAATTTCTCCAATTGCTTTTGCCGTGCACTACAGTTATCGCAATCAATGTGCACATCATGCCATTCTATTGGCACAATTTCATGGCTTACACACAGAGACAACAATGGAATGATTGCGGCTGAAGTTGAGGTGCATTGTTGTCATTTCGGTGCTTTGGTACTTTCATAACAAGCAGCGACACGCATGGGGTCGGACACTGCAGAGGTACCCTTGGGTACCCTTGGTAGCGTTTGTGTTGACTGCACAGTTTTGTACGCAATAATAGCTGCCGGCATTGCACCGAATCTATCGAGATGTTTGAGTTGTTTTGGCACATTTTGGGGTATGGACCGAAGCGTGATGAGGGTGAGGCGCTAGTTGATCATGCTCGTGCGCTGCAATATGGTGCTGATGGAGTGGCACAAGACATGAGCCGAGCAGTTGAGCTGTACGAGCGGGCAGTTGCGGCTGACCACCCGACGGCCATGGTCAATCTCGCCTCGCTGCTCGAAGATGGTGCTGATGGAGTGACACAAGACATGAGCCGAGCAGTTGAGCTGTACGAGCGGGCAGTTGCGGCTGACCACCCGACGGCCATGTTCAATCTCGCCTCGCTGCTCGAAGATGGTGCAGATGGAGTGGCACAAGACATGAGCCGAGCAGTTGAGCTGTACGAGCGGGCAGTTGCGGCTGACCACCCGACGGCCATGGTCAATCTTGGCTGGCTGCTACAGAATGGCGCAGATGGAGTGACACAAGACATGAGCCGAGCAGTTGAGCTGTACGAGCGGGCAGTTGCGGCTGACCACCCGTATGCCATGGTCAATCTCGCCTCGCTGCTCGAAGATGATGCAGATGGAGTGACACAAGACATGAGCCGAGCAGTTGAGCTGTACGAGCGGGCAGTTGCGGCTGACCACCCGGATGCCATGGTCAATCTCGCCTTGCTCCTACAGAATGGTGCAGATGGAGTGGCACAAGACATGAGCCGAGCAGTTGAGCTGTACGAGCGGGCAGTTGCGGCTGACCACCCGGATGCCATGGTCAATCTCGCCTTGCTCCTACAGAATGGTGCAGATGGAGTGGCACAAGACATGAGCCGAGCAGTTGAGCTGTACGAGCGGGCAGTTGCGGCTGACAACCCGTATGCCATGTTCAATCTCGCCTTGCTGCTACAGAATGGTGCAGATGGAGTGGCACAAGACATGAGCCGAGCAGTTGAGCTGTACGAGCGGGCAGTTGCGGCTGACAACCCGTATGCCATGAACAATCTCGCCTTGCTGCTACAAAATGGTGCAGATGGAGTGGCACAAGACATGAGCCGAGCAGTTGAGCTGTACGAGCGGGCAGTTGCGGCTGACCACCCGACGGCCATGGTCAATCTTGGCTGGCTGCTACAGAATGGCGCAGATGGAGTGACACAAGACATGAGCCGAGCAGTTGAGCTGTACGAGCGGGCAGTTGCGGCTGACAACCCGTATGCCATGTTCAATCTCGCCAGGGTGCTACAAAATGGTGCAGATGGAGTGGCACAAGACATGAGCCGAGCAGTTGAGCTGTACGAGCGGGCAGTTGCGGCTGACCACCCGACGGCCATGGTCAATCTCGCCTCGCTGCTCGAAGATGATGCAGATGGAGTGACACAAGACATGAGCCGAGCAGTTGAGCTGTTAGAGCGGGCAGTTGCGGCTGACAACCCGTATGCCATGTTCAATCTCGCCTTGCTGCTACAAAATGGTGCAGATGGAGTGGCACAAGACATGAGCCGAGCAGTTGAGCTGTACGAGCGGGCAGTTGCGGCTGACCACCCGACGGCCATGGTCAATCTTGGCTGGCTGCTACAGAATGGCGCAGATGGAGTGACACAAGACATGAGCCGAGCAGTTGAGCTGTACGAGCGGGCAGTTGCGGCTGACAACCCGTATGCCATGTTCAATCTTGGCTGGCTGCTACAAAATGGTGCAGATGGAGTGACAGAAGACATGAGCCGAGCAGTTGAGCTGTACGAGCGGGCAGTTGCGGCTGACCACCCGACGGCCATGAACAATCTCGCCTTGCTGCTAGAGAATGGCGCAGATGGAGTGGCACAAGACATGAGCCGAGCAGTTGAGCTGTACGAGCGGGCTGTCGCTGCTGAGAACCCGAAAGCCATGTTCTGTCTCGCCTGGCTGCTAGAAAATGGTGCTGATAGAGTGCCGAAAGACGTGAAACGTGCAGTTGTGCTGTACGAACGTTCTATTGCAGTTGACGTTCCATACTCTCTGTTCAATCTCGCCAGGCTGCTAGAAAATGGTGCAGATGGTGTTCCGAAAGATACGAGGCGTGCAGTCGAACTGTACGAACGGGCTGTCACGACTGACATTCCTATGGCTATGAACAATCTCGCCTGGCTGTTAGAAAATGGTGCAGATGGTGTGCCCAAAGACATAAGACGAGCAGTTCAACTATACCAACGGGCTGTCGTCGCCGATAACCCAGATGCTATGTTCAATCTGGCTCGACTCCTCGAGAATGGAACCTATGGGCTGCCGAAGGACCCCGGCGCGCAGTATATCTCCGTGCCCAGGCACTGGCACATAGCTCATCGTCAAAAGTAGAAATGCACATCTCCATTGTACACAAAACAACAATAGCAGTGAATCCATTGGACTGGGTTGGACGGCTGTATCGGGGCAGTACCAGAGCGGATTGCTCGTATGCAATTGAGGGGAATGCACTGACACAGAGAAGAGGTGTAGAGTTGTACAGTACAGCAGCACACCCTCGTTTACGCCAACCTAGAACATCAGCGAATGTACAGAAAGGAAATGTATTGCACAAATTGAGAAGCACAATGAACGGGAAAGAGAGACGAAAGAGGGGCGGACAATCCAAGGAATCAGTTGCATTCACTGTATTCATCAGCCATGCAGGGCCTGATAAACACACGCTGGCGGCGAAGATACATGCGCGGCTGAAAAAGTTGGGGGTTCGGGCGTTCCTGGACTTCAAGGAGCTGCGCCCTGGCGAACAAGCGCCGTCAAGCATGGTGCAAGCAATGGAAGAAGCGTTCATTTTCGTAATCATAGTGTCGCCAGAGTTTGCGGCGCGGAAATGGACAGTTCGAGAGCTGATGTGTGCACTGCGTCGGTACGACGAAGCGAAGGCGAAGGGCAAGAAGCCACCGCTGATAATTCCTGCATTCTACCGTCTTGATGTTGAGGGGTGCAAACCCAAGAATTTTATGTCGACAGACGAATGGGCGGTACTATTCCGGAGGGAAGGGACACTTGATCGGATGAGGGGAGAGGGGTACTCAATGGAGCAGATCTCAGATGCGATGGGCCGGCTACCGGAGTTCACGGGAATCGAGAACAAGGAGGGTGCATCGAACGAGGAATATGACGAGGAGAAGAGGGAGCGATATGCGCAGGAGATAGTTGAAGCAATAATGAGGTTTTAGTGGACAAGTAATTATATAGGAGCGGGAGGTAAAGTAATGTTGTACAGGCGAGGTTGATGAAGAGGAGAGTTGAGCTGTCGAGGTATAGGTACTGTTGATGTTGTGATGTCCATGTAGCATCGTAGCAGGTGAGAGGGTGAATACAATAGCCAACAGCGGCGCAGGTTGAGCCTGCTTGTACGGGTAGCAAGGGTGCTCATTCACTGTAGGTGGGACGGCAAAACGCGATGAAAACTGAAGATAATGGCGCACATCAGAAGTGGATTCCCCATATCGCTTCCTCTGAGAATAGACGGAAGACGAATGGGCAAAGCATCATCCACCGCATGAATCTCGTCTAGGTGTGGGTTTGGGGTTCGCCACTGCAGTTGAACGGACGGTGGAGATGAAGAAGAGTGGGTACGGTGCGATCACACTGCCACAGCTCTGCCTTCCTGGCGCACCGTTTCAGCGCTGCATCCAGATCTGTTGCCGCAACTATTTTGACATTTGTACATGCGCTCGTAACGTGTGCAAGTGACAATCATCGTCGCAATAGTCTCCACCTCATGGCCGCCAATGACAGCCACTAGTGCGCGATGCAGCCTCCATGCAGTTCCACAACTTCCATGCTCAACGCAGCTGCAGCTGTGTGCTTCTGACAACGCGCTGTCGGTGCACACCTACAGTAATCGTTTTTGCAGCGCACAAGGTGAGGTGAGGAGATATATCTACTCTGATAGAGCTGCGGCGTGGTGAGCGGGAGTTGATACGAGCACGGCAGCTTTTCATGTGGGAGTCCCTACTTGAGGCATCGCGTGCATGGTTGTGACGACTGCGCGTCAGATTACTTTGATTTCAATTCGTTACTAAATATTCCTCGTGATGGAAATTAGACAAATTGTGAAAAATGTGCAGATACTTGATCCTTTCCGTTCACAATGTCTACTCGCATGGGATCTCCGTACATGCGGTTTATCCGGCGGTCAGTAGCATCGGTAATGCTGTCATAGTCGATGGTGCCGGTACTTGTGGCTGCTTGGGTATGCGAGCAATAGCGGCATCCTGAGATAAACCATTAATCAACATACACAAATAGCTGGTGGGACTTTATGTTTCTGCGAGGATCAGGCGTTTGTACCGCATAGACGGACGGGAAACATGCTGAGGGAAAGCGGCGCGACTATACGTTACACAAGGCCTCTATTTGATGGAACAGGGCAAGATGGTGAGACATCAGATAACCAATATGAGAACTATGGATGCACGCCGTGGTGAGGAAACGGCATTATCGAGCATGGATGGAGGAATGGAGGAAGCATCGAGCTGTGTGTTCATTGTGTCGCCCGAGTGTTCAGCTCGAAACTCGGCATTTGAAGGGCTGTTGCGCTCGCTGTCATGACACGATGAAGCGAAAGAGAGCGGTGAGCGGGCGCCGCTGATCACACATGCATTCTATCGTCTTGATATTTGTGCAAAAAAATCAACAGTGCAAGATCAAACAGGACTGGTTGAATAGGGAGCAAACGGTGATTGCTGTGGATCGTAACATCCAGGACGTTTCGTCCTCCGCAGGTTGATTGTGGCGTGAGGACTGGTAGGATATTCCTATAGCCAGCTCATACCCCAATTCTCGTGCTGGCGCAGGTATAACATTGTTGATCGTGTGACAAAATCGAGCCACTCGCAATTTCATGCTGGTGAGAATGCACACTTGAGGAAGGATACTCTGGGGTACGGCTGCTCGCGCATTAGCCCAAAACTTGGTATACAGTATCTCATCTCATCACATCTTCGTTTCTCAATCAATTTCATGACAAGATACCATCCAGCTTCACATCCAGAACACTCTGGCACGACTCCCACACCAGGCAGTACAACCATGATTGCGCGACCGCACTGGAGGGGGACACCATGTCTCGTCTGCAAGTTTCATACTCAACCTGGAATGTTTGAAGCGCAAATTGGAGAGCTGCGGGCAGCCAATTGAATCAGCTTCTTGGCCATTCATACAAGTCTGTGAAATACACGCCTACACAGCAAACACTCGACAATGGCCAGGTAGTCAATGCGCCCATAGCTCGTCGGAATTCACGCCCCTCGGCTCCCTCACCCGTCCGGCAGCCACGTATGACGAAGCATGTACAGAAGCTCCGCACATGGCGATCAGCATGGGGAATAAGGAAGCTTTGTGTGTTGAATGACGCGCGGAACACAGCAGCCTTTTACATTCAAATCGCGACGAGAGCAAGGCACAATGTTGGCAGATGATATTGCTCTGTGCCGTGGGAAAGTGCGGCATCGTTGGTTCGAGAGCAAGAAAAATTCTGCACACATTTTAATATCTGCAAAGCATGGGCCCACAGATCGGCCCCCTATATGATACCACGCCATAAACTATTTGTAACAAAGACAGGCAAGCACCTGGCGAGCGCCTATTGGCGAATGGGCCATATGGTGCTTCAAAAGATCCGTTAAATTAGCGATGATTTGAGATACTCGTAAAACCGTTTTCTGCGACACGAAGAACAAGTTGGAATTATAAAATAAGCCATACAGTTGTATCCTGTCATCGAGCCACAAAATTGAAACATGTCAGTATCTATGCTATCACCTCATCTCGATCAACACTATTGGAATGAGCAGAGCCGTCTGAATGCACCAGATTATTGTGACTTTGCAAACTTTGCGGTTGTCCAGAAGCTCCGATTCGCTGACTCGTGGAAGACAACTCTGAATCTGGGAGATGTCCAGCTGCTTCTCTCGAGAGCCGCTGCGCTGAGAAAATCCCGGTTCTCCCCCACTCGCATGCATAGTACTCCATTTCCGACTCGTTTTATGCAACCGCCATAGTCGCAGTTCTAGCTTGCATCCACGCCTTCCAGCATGACAACACTGCTTCAGCTGCCACGCTGTCTATCCGAACTACTACATCCGATACAGCTGTATTCAAATGAAAGTGTCCTAGTTTTCCGCAGCTCCAACCAGACTCTTAAGTGGCTCCATCGTGAACCATTCTAGGAATCACTGCTCAGTATTCCACAAGTCTGTTGCGGAAGACACACACAAAAGAACCATGCACCGTACACGTCATGGCACCGACCGAACTGCTTCGTCCGATTCATTATACTACGCAGATTCTTTGGAAAAAGGCAAGAACGGTATGAAAAAAGATGTCGCGGAAGCTACGAAGTACTATGAAAGAGCCGTAGAAGAAGGCAATCCCCAAGCTATGTACAAGCTGGCACGCATCCTGGAAAGAGGGCCGAAGGAGTGCAGAAAAATGTGAAGCGATCTGATCAACTCTATCGAGCAGCAGCCTCTAGAGGTGTCTATGAAGCAATTTCTTATCTAGATTATAAGTGGAAGAAAGTCGTGGAAACAAGGGAGAAGGATGTTCGCAAAGCAGCACAGAAGTACAAACGAAATAGCGCCGAAGGAAGTTTGATGAAAAATAATGGCGCCAGCGCTCATTCCTGGAGCGACTCAGATGATGTGAATACGGCGGGATGTCATGGGAAAGTTCCAAAGCGTAATGCAAGAGTGGATGACGGGCGTATGCTTCCACTGAACAATGCAACCCATCAGGGAGAAAATGCGAAACGGGTGGGTAAGACAGCGCAAACATCTTCAAGAGGGTCTAGAAATTCTAGTGGGACACAGAACTGGTCCAAACAAGACACGTTGACGGACAACTCAAAAAGCACCAACAATGGCAGAATAAGTTTGAAGCCGAAGAAGAAATCACGTTACTCTGCATTCACCAAAAGAACGATGACGCAGGTAACAGAGTTTAAGGAATTCGAATACTCGGAAGGAGCGACAAGTGGTGCGAAGGAAAAAGTGATACGGGAAACACGTATGTTTCGAGGGACTACACAGGTAAGATTATCCTAGATGGTAGGTGTGTGGAAACCGATCGACACAGTTGTCACTTTCGGAAGGGAACAGGTATCTATGGTCCCTGCGAGGACTAATAGAGTAAGTTCGGCCAGTGGAGAGGCAATGCACGCTCACGTCATGCATGTCATGGAAATCGTATGAAGCATGCAACACTGGGCGGCCCAGGATATCATGATTTATGTCATCGATCGGTGAAAGCTTTACCTGTTCATGCCCACGAGTTCCATCATCTTGCCTCCACTGGGGGTGTTTTGTTTTGAACGCAGACGTAGCAGAAATCACACATCCCATTTTGCAAGTGCTTTCAATTGTGTTGCGTCACTATAAAACCATTGGAGCAGACGTCCGGTGTGACGTGTGGCTACTGCACTCATCTGGATCACGCACAGCCGATGTGTTGGGCGTGAGTACAGTCGGAAGAGCAGAAGAAAATTTGAATTAAATTTAGTTTTTCCACGTGTACATGAGGTCGAGTCGCGCGGCAGATTATTAATTTAACTTGGCCGTGCCAACAAACTGAGATGTTCAAGCGCCCTCCGCGACGAATCCTTGTATATCCATTGCAATGCCCCCGATAGAGGCTGTCTCATAGCCATAGATACTGCAAGGCGATGGGAAAAGAATTGCTCAACGCACACTGATTGTACACCGTCTCGCTGTGACTACACGTTGGCGACGCGTTGGCGACAGCCGGGCGGCGCTAGTGTCAGCAAAGGTCTTGCTTGAACTCTCCGCACGGGGGAGCACGGTACAAGTATTATTGCAGGATCTCGACATCTATCATACTGTACGTTACCCATACGTGTGCGGCGGTGCATTTGGATAGTATCCGATGCGCATGATGACTCGGGGCATGATCGATGTGACAGATTCGGCTGGCCGTGCAGGGCCATTTTGGTGCTCTCGTATGGCGCATCGCCATTTCTACTACTGTCGACATGCTCAGTTGGATTTGCTCGACATTGCTGGTCTATGCAACAACACCGCCGAACACGCCTCCCATCTCGTCCTGGCACATGCTGCGTTTACGTTGTGCTGCCGACTGCGTCAACCCGATCATCTAGCACGTTACAGAAATGCGTTTTCGGTGTTGTGGGCGGTGCTGGGGTGGATGTGAGCCCCTGCAGAGAGGACTATACGACAGTCGAATCAACGGTGGTGCGCAATCATTAATTCCCAACATAATCTGCGACACACAAGTCCGAAATCGTCCTACAACCTCGCACTCTGGTGTGCCACCACCCAGCCACCTTGGGCCGTTGTGCAGGTCACAAGTGCGTCTATACGCGAGACAGATGTGGCCAGAATGTCACTCCACTAGCCCTCATCCAATGTCGCACCCAGCAACAGTGCTCGATTGTCCACAGCTTTGACATCTCTGCAAACGACACCATCACCATGCGATGGCAAACAGACGATGCTTGCATCAATTTCTCCAATTGCTTTTGCCGTGCACTACAGTTATCGCAATCAATGTGCACATCATGCCATTCTATTGGCACAATTTCATGGCTTACACACAGAGACAACAATGGAATGATTGCGGCTGAAGTTGAGGTGCATTGTTGTCATTTCGGTGCTTTGGTACTTTCATAACAAGCAGCGACACGCATGGGGTCGGACACTGCAGAGGTACCCTTGGGTACCCTTGGTAGCGTTTGTGTTGACTGCACAGTTTTGTACGCAATAATAGCTGCCGGCATTGCACCGAATCTATCGAGATGTTTGAGTTGTTTTGGCACATTTTGGGGTATGGACCGAAGCGTGATGAGGGTGAGGCGCTAGTTGATCATGCTCGTGCGCTGCAATATGGTGCTGATGGAGTGGCACAAGACATGAACCGAGCAGTTGAGCTGTACGAGCGGGCAGTTGTGGCTGACCACCCGACCGCCATGGTCAATCTCGCCTTCCTGCTACAGAATGGCGCAGATGGAGTGACACAAGACATGAGCCGAGCAGTTGAGCTGTACGAGCGGGCAGTTGCGGCTGACGACCCAAATGCCATGTTCAATCTCGCCTCGCTGCTACAGAATGGTGCTGATGGAGTGGCACAAGACATGAGCCGAGCAGTTGAGCTGTACGAGCGGGGTGTTGCGGCTGACGACCCGTATGCCATGGTCAATCTCGCCTTCCTGCTAAAGAATGGTGCTGATGGAGTGGCACAAGATATGAGTCGAGCAGTTGAGCTGTACGAGCGGGCAGTTGCGGCTGACGACCCAAATGCCATGTTCAATCTCGCCTTGCTGCTAAAGAATGGTGCTGATGGAGTGGCACAAGATATGAGCCGAGCAGTTGAGCTGTACAAGCGGGCAGTTGCGGCTGACCACCCGGCGGCCATGTCAATCTCGCCTTGCTGCTAAAGAATGGTGCAGATGGAGTGGCACAAGACATGAGCCGAGCAGTTGAGCTGTACGAGCGGGCAGTTGCGGCTGACGACCCGTATTCCATGAACAATCTCGCCTCGCTGCTCGAAGATGGTGCAGATGGAGTGGCACAAGACATGAGCCGAGCAGTTGAGCTGTACGAGCGGGCAGTTGCGGCTGACCACCCGGATGCCATGTGCAATCTCGCCTCGCTGCTCGAAGATGGCGCAGATGGAGTGGCACAAGACATGAGCCGAGCAGTTGAGCTGTACGAGCGGGCAGTTGCGGCTGACCACCCGGCGGCCATGTTCAATCTCGCCTTGCTGCTAAAGAATGGTGCAGATGGAGTGGCACAAGACATGAGCCGAGCAGTTGAGCTGTACGAGCGGGCAGTTGCGGCTGACCACCCGGCGGCCATGTTCAATCTCGCCTTGCTGCTAAAGAATGGTGCAGATGGAGTGGCACAAGACATGAGCCGAGCAGTTGAGCTGTACGAGCGGGCAGTTGCGGCTGACCACCCGGCGGCCATGTTCAATCTCGCCTTGCTGCTCGAAGATGGCGCAGATGGAGTGGCACAAGACATGAGCCGAGCAGTTGAGCTGTACGAGCGGGCAGTTGCGGCTGACCACCCGGCGGCCATGTTCAATCTCGCCTTGCTGCTAAGAATGGTGCAGATGGAGTGGCACAAGACATGAGCCGAGCAGTTGAGCTGTACGAGCGGGCAGTTGCGGCTGACGACCCAGATGCCATGTTCAATCTCGCCTCGCTGCTACAGAATGGTGCTGATGGAGTGCCGAAAGACGTGAAACGTGCAGTTGTGCTGTACGAGCGGGCAGTTGCGGCTGACCACCCGGCGGCCATGTTCAATCTCGCCTTGCTGCTAAAGAATGGTGCTGATGGAGTGGCACAAGATATGAGTCGAGCAGTTGAGCTGTACGAGCGGGCAGTTGCGGCTGACGACCCAGATGCCATGTTCAATCTCGCCTCGCTGCTACAGAATGGTGCTGATGGAGTGCCGAAAGACGTGAAACGTGCAGTTGTGCTGTACGAACGTTCTATTGCTGTTGACGTTCCATACTCTCTGTTCAATCTCGCCAGGCTGCTACAGAATGGTGCAGATGGTGTTCCGAAAGATACAAGGCGTGCAGTCGAACTGTACGACCGGGCTGTCACGGCTGACATTCCTATGGCTATGAACAATCTCGCCTGGCTGCTAGAAAATGGCACAGATGGTGTGCCCAAAGACATAAGACGAGCAGTTCAACTATACGAACGGGCTATCGTCGCCGACAACGCAGATGCCATGTTCAATCTGGCTCGACTCCTCGAGAATGGAACCTATGGGCTACCGAAGGACCCCGGGCGCGCAGTATATCTCCGTGCCCAGGCACTGGCACATAGCTCATCGTCAAAAGTAGAAATGCACATCTCCATTGTACACAAAACACCGATAGCAGTGAATCCATTGGACTGGGTTGGACGGCTGTATCGGGGCAGTACCAGAGCGGATTGCTCGTATGCAATTGAGGGGAATGCACTGACACAAGAAGAGGTGTAGAGTTGTACAGTACAGCAGCACACCCTCGTTTACGCCAACCTAGAACATCAACGAATGTACAGAAGGGAAATGTATTGCACAAATTGAGAAGCACAATGAACGGGAAAGAGAGACGAAAGAGGGGCGGACAATCCAAGGAATCAGTTGCATTCACTGTATTCATCAGCCATGCAGGGCCTGATAAACACACGCTGGCGGCGAAGATACATGCGCGGCTGAAGAAGTTGGGGATTGATGTGTTCCTGGACTTCAAGGAGCTGCGCCCTGGCGAACAAGCGTCGTTGAACATGAAGCGAGCAATGGAAGAAGCGTTCATTTTCGTAATCATAGTGTCGCCGGAGTTTGCTGCGCGGAAATGGACAGTCCTAGAGCTGATATGTGCACTTCGTCGGTACGACAAAGCGAGAGCGAAGGGCAAGAGCCCACCGCTGATAATTCCTGCATTCTACCGTCTTGATGTAGCGGGGTGCAAATCGAAGGAGTTTGGGTTGACAGACGAATGGGTGGAGCTGTTCCGAAGGGAAGGTACATATGAACGGATGAAGGAAGGGGGGAACTCAATGAAGGAGATCTCAGATGCGATGGGCCGGCTACCGGAGTTCACGGAATCGAGAACAAGGAGGGTGCATCGAACGAGGAATATGACGAGGAGAAGAGGGAGCGATATGCCCAGGAGATATTTGAAGCAATAATGAAGTATTTAGCGTAGTGGACAAGTAATTATATAGGGGCGGGAGGTAAAGTAATGTTGTACAGGCGAGGTTGATGAAGAGGAGAGTTGAGCTGTCGAGGTATAGGTACTGTTGATGTTGTGATGTCCGTGTAGCATCGTAGCAGGTGAGAGGGTGAATACATAGCCAACGGCGGTGCACAGGACTGCAGCTGAGCGATTCTGGAACAATCCATCGAAACATAATAACAATGCTGGCGCTCTCCGGTCTTCTTAGCGTTAGCGGACAGGGACAGTATCTGGAGGTTGTCGAAGGGTAATGGTGACTTGCCTGTTTGCGAGAACGTCAATGTTTCATGCAGGGACATCGCGTATATGGTGGCAACGACTGCTCGTCACTACTTTTTTTCACAAGGTTTTCAAGGCACGCAGAAAGTATTTCAACTTGGGAACGTCAAGCTTCGAAACGAATATTTGGCGGATGGAATGGTATTTCGGTACAGTATGCGCACCGCATGAACAGATTGGATGCGACAAGAAATTGATCTATGCTAGCGGCTGTATAGCTCGGCCACCGAGCAGCGCCGGCGGTTCACGCATTACCCCTTCTTCCATCCGAGGCTTGCTCTACTCGACAGGTCGATACCATATGCCTTGAGAAGCGCAGCAACTTTCAATGCCGGCGAAAGAACACTATTTTGATACCCTCCCTCCATCCCTAGAGTAATAGTTCAACTAGTCTGGCAAACCGGGGGAATCCATCATATGCGATGGTGAAAGCGTCGCTGAAAGAGCCGCGAACCCCAGGTTTAGTCCAGCAAATACCTGGCAAACCCTGTAAAACCAATGAACCACATGTCCGGTGTGACTTAGTGGTTATACGAGGATAAAGGTATTTATCCAACAAACCCTGCATAAAAATGCGTTCTACGTCGACAAGCGGAAAGTGGGGAGGATGTTAATTCATTATTATTTTTCGAGATAAAAAGACCAACTGTGAAAAGCTTTGAATCTGACAACTCACTAATTACACTGCTTACAGCACAACTTAGTATTTATCTAACCTCGCCGTCGACATCACCGCCGGACAATAAAGGGAGTCACGGACATTCTTCCACAGGTTATCGCCCAGACGTGCGTACCGCCTGGCGGTCCTCCCAATCTGAGCGTGTCGCTTCCCTATTGGGTACCCACTTAGGGATGTGCCAATCACAAGGCACCAGCCAACTGGCGTGTTTCCTGTAATTGGGATAAGCGCCAAGGCTGCAAATACCCCACTCGGGCTATCGGCCCCGGCCAAGACCCCACAAGGGGCAAATTTTAACTTAGGCTGATCAGCCATACATTATAATGTAAGCCTATGGCAATAACCTCGCGGGTAGGCGAGCGCCAGTAATTGGGTTCTGATGGTCACTAACTGGATATTTATTCCTAACCACTAACCCTAGCTTACAGTAGACTTAGTATTAAAACTGCCACTGGAATAGCCAGTAGGCACGGTTTCTAGAGTAACGTAAACTCAAGTGGAATTACGACCCATTGGAACAGTGTTTGCATACCTATTGTTTAACCCTCTCAGGGAAAACCTTAGGGTTAGCTAACAGCTCGACGGATTACGTCACACTTGCTCCATTAATACGCACCTCGCTTGAGCATTATTTCGCCTAACCCCTCCGGGTAGCGACCTTCTTCTCTCATACGAGACTACCCGCGGGTATACTATAAGGTTCATCTGCTCTACCACTTCCTCTACCGAGGCTCGGGACACCTGTCGGGTGGTTTGCCGCTCAGCGGATTTTCTACCTGCTACATTGGTCTCTCGACCTAGAACCTTGTACCTCGGGTAAGTCTCTTTTGAGAGAAATTTTCCTTCACATATCATCTCACGATGCCTCGTAACCCTACAGCGGGACCCTCTAGTGAGGACATAGCGCCTGCCAGCGACTTATCCGATTCGGATCTGATCGCCGAAGAAGGCGTGGTGATTAACACCCTGCAAGACCGAGCCGACCGAATCTTCAACGAACGGTTGGAAGAGTTCAAGGCTGAATTCAGCACCGTCGTCGAGAAGACTGTTCAAGACCGCAGGGCGGAAATCGTAGACGCTACGGTCGAAACCGTCATGGAACTGGTCGAGCCAAAGCTGATGGCCGCCAGCCGAGAAGCCACCCAAGATCGGGACGCCGAGTCCTAGCGGAAACCTGGAATCAGGTCAAAGCCGAATTCGCTAAACGCGTATCCTTTTGGAAACTCGTCTGGAGGAGCTTTCGATTCACGGCTTTAGTGCCAGTCCATTAGGACAACAGGAGTTTCCTGCTCGCCGCATCCGATCGGCTGACTTCCCTGACCCTACATCCGGTAGGGAGGAAGAAGAAGATCCCCGATTGGATCAAGTCGCAGAAGCAACCCGACACCTGTCGGACCGTGTCGACGCCCTCGCCGAATCACTATCCCAAACAGGGAATATCTCTCGCACGAGACAGCACACTCGTGCCACCGGATCTATACCGGAAAATCCCTCGTGGGATGATGAAGAAGGACCTCTTGAGGAAGGCTTAGTGCCTTTGAAGGCCCGCGAACCCGCGTTCGACCTAGTGGTCTCCTATCGGTACTACCGACTCAAGAACAAGTCCCTAACGACCGACACCCCAATGGGGAAATCAAGAAGCTTGTATAAGCTAACGGAGAAGATCCGTAATTTCAACGCGTCATTCACGCCGTTCGATGGTACGGAACCCATCGATATCCTGCGGAGTCTCGGAGGGAGAAGCTACCAAGTTACTCAAGTATTTCCTGGAAGGAGAACCTCAACGGTTTATCGCCGCTGAGGCGCGAAAGCGCAAGCTTCTCAACCACCTGCATCAGCAGATCACTTGGCCTCAAGCCGTTAACGCCCTTCTGGCTCGCTACGCGACGGACAATGTCCTAGCGGACGCATATGACGCAGTAACGCGTATACGGCAAGGGCCGGATGAAGACGAAGCTGCATACGCAGACAGACTGCAGGACGCTGCACTCCTGTGTGCGAACGTCTTCTCGGAAAGAGACTTGGTCAACTACTACCTCAAGGGCCTACGCCCAGAGGTTAAACACACCGTCAAGGTGACTATAGGCCGCAGTGGCGGAGAGAAGATTTCCTTGCTGTCCGTAACCTTGCTAAAGGACTCGGGGACTCTTTAAGAGCTTCGCTACCCGCAAAGCCGAAGGCTTACCCTACTCGGGAAATCGCGGATCGTAAACGCAAAGCGTTGCTCGCTACCGTACCCGGAGAACCGGCTGTGATACCGCGGACCCCGCCGCCGACCTTACCTTCCCCTACCGGGAACCCAATGGGCGCGCCAATGCAGGCCCCTACCCTAACGGGAGAACATCTTAAACTCGCTGAGAGTATGATCCCCGAAGGGGCTGTTACTTGGAGATGCTCTGGCTGTCGCCAACCGGGGCACGTTTATACACTTGCCTTACCTACCACCCTCAGTGGGAACTTACTTCGCCTTTGCGAACTACGCTTACCAGCAAGAACCGGAGCAGGTTATGCGCCGCCAACAGCGCCAGTCCAATCGGTTCAACCGAAAAAGGGATTACCCTAAAACCGTGCTCCAACGGTCAAATCCTCCAACACGCATGGTTGCGTTCGCCGATGACGAAAATCATCCCAAATTGGGCCCTCTGAGGCGAGACGTTTTAGAACGTAACGGATCTTCCGTAACGGCTCAAGACGTTGCCGACGCCTTGGAAACCTCCGACGACTCCGACACGTCGTCGGAAAACTGATGACGGGGAGTGAGGTGTCGCACTCCCGTCAGGAGGTGGAGCGATTACGCTACTCGGTGGACATCTCACCACAACCACCTCCGCAGGAAAAGGCTGCAACTCCCTCTAGGGACCAAAGTCTTTTCCCAGACACAAACCCTTCGGGTTCCCCCACAGGGACTCGACACCTAGGCCGAAAGCCTCATGCCTGCTTAAGGCCGCCCATTACGTAGTAATGGGTTCCATCGGACTCGATCCGTCAATTCTCACGCCATGCGTATGGTGATGGACACCGGGTCCGGACCATCGGTCATCCATGAAAGGAGCTTACCCAAAATTGGGAACAATTCCAAGTCCCTACGGGGAAAGTTCCGCAACTGGCCGATGCTAACGGCAATCCTCTTCGGATAAAAGGCAAGATAATACTGTCCTTACAGTTAGGCCACAAGTCCTTTGAGGAAGAATTCTTCGTCGCGCCTAAGTTGGCCGTACCCCTCATCTTGGGAACTGGGGCAATGAATACCCACGTAGACGCAATTAGGTGCCGGGCCCAACGAATTGATATTCACGACGGCGGGTCGATAGCTATCCTAGTGATGTCGCCTACGCGTAAAACATCCCCCACCCTTTCGTGCTACGTGGATGCCTCGCGACCCTCTAATGGGATTAACTTAGACCGCCAGCCTCATGGCATTCGATTGTCACAAAGTGTGAATGTTCCTCCGCGGAGTCAAGTAACAACTACTGTTGTATGCGCCGGTGGCGGCTTGAGTATACTCTCTCGAGAGATCGGATCCTTCACCGACATCGTGTCTCTATCCCGAATGGGGTTGCGGAAGTCATCCCGCGACAGGAATTCCTGACTATTTTAACTAACTTCGGTACATCCGACAAGTACCTCCCTAAAGGGACATTATAGGCTATGCCCTTCGGGCACCCGAACGGCCAATGCGCCCCATGGCTCTCAGCCGTTTACCCCTTCCTCCCAAGAGGCCTCCACTATGGTGACTACTCTCCATCAGGAGCAAAAGGCCGAGGCCACCCAACCATCAAACTGGAAGCAAGAAGTCTCTCTAGACCACCTTGGTCAAATCCCGTTGAGGGAACGCATCCTTAGCATGCTATCTCGACACGAGTCTATGTGGGATGGATCCCTAGGGACATCCGCGCTACGGAACACCGAATCGACATAGTCGAAGGGAGCAAGCCTAGACGGCAACAACCCTACCGGATGGGACCCGCTCGTCGAGAGATTGCCCGTAAGGAAATAACCAGCATGCTGGAAAAGGGAGTGATCGAACCGTCGACCTCCGAATGGGCTAGCCCAGTGGTACTGTTCCGAAGAAGGATGGTAAATTACGCTTTTGCGTCGACTATAGGGGTCTTAACGACATCACTGTCAATGATGTGTACCCCCTTCCACGAATGGATGATTGTATTGACTCCCTCGGAGATGCTCAAGTATTCACCACATTGGATTGTAATTCTGGCTATTGGCAGATCCCTGTTGCACAGGACGACCGTGACAAAACGGCATTTACCTCCCACTTGGGGACATATCGCTTCAAGCGTTTGCCTTTGGCTTAAAGAATGCTCCGGCAACGTTTCAGCGTGCCATCGACATTATTCTTAGCAGCGTTCGCTGGCAGACCTGTCTGATTTACTAGACGATGTGATCGTATTCTCTCGGGACGAGGCCGAACATCTCCACCATGTGGACCAAGTACTCTCCCTCCTACGGGAAGCAGGTGTCACCCTGAAGTTGACAAAGTGTCATTTCTTCGAAAAGAAGGTTGATTACCTGGGACATGTCGTGATGCCAGGAAAGCTAGCTGTTGCACAGAACGCCACTTCGGCTATCGCTGACGCGATCTTTCCGCAAACGCCTACGCAAATGCGATCCTTCCTCGGAAGCTGTGGCGTCTTTCGACGATTCATCAAAGGGTATGCCGCAATTGCGCACCCCTTGAACGAAATGCTGACCAAAGACAGCCTCCCTAAATTCGGGAAAGAACCTCCTACCGAGGACCAACGCCGCGCGTTCAACGCTCTCAAGGAGGTCATGACCAAGCCGCCGATACTGGCTCTACCCAAGTTGGGTCATCCCTACACCGTAGACACGGACGCTTCCGCATACCAAATAGGATGCGCTCTGCTTCAGCAGCAAGGGGAAGAGAACGATCTCAAGCCAATTGGCTATTGGTCGCGGACCTTGACTAAACCTGAAAGAGGTTACTCCCCTACGGAGCGAGAATGCTAGCCGTCGTATGGGCTGTCACTATCCTACGTCCATACTTGGAGCAAACAAAGTTTGTAGTCCGGACGGACCATAACGCCGCGTCGTTGGCTCATGAATATCAATGACCCTTCAGGGAGACTATGCCGTTGGCGCCTCCGACTTGCGGAATTTGACTATCAAATAGTCTACCGACCGGCCGGGTTCACCAACTACCAGACGCCTTTCGCGTGTTGAAACTAACGGCGAGACGCCCGTCACTATTGACGATGAAATACCAACTCTGTTGGCCACGCACGCACCGCAAGGTGAAACATCCCTGGATGATGACACTGATGTTTGGTTCTACGACCTTTCTCTAGCAAGAGACCACGCCGAGGAGGCGCCTAATCGCAACGGTACACCGTCTTAACAACTCATCCGCAAACGGAAAACTACTGCCCGATAACTCTCCAAGAGTGGCTCGAAGAGCAACGAACAGACGACTTCTGTCAACAGGCCCTGGCCTCGCAGAAATCTGACTCTCTCTTCTTCGAAGATGAAGACGGTGTCCTTTGTAGGAAGTCCAAATTGGACGGGTCATCCCAGATTGTGGTACCTAAAGCCTTACGGCAACGTCTATTGACGATGTGCCACCACGGCATATTGGCAGGACATCCTGGTCAGAATCGCATGTACGACACGATGCGCCTATCTTATTACTGGCCTGCAATGGCTGCGGACATAACCGGAACGGTTGAACGCTGTTCAGCGTGTGCGAGAAAACCGATTACGGTTGCGCAAACATGCGAGTACCCTCCAGCTGTTCCCAGCTACCACACCATTGGATGACGTTGCAATTGACCTCCTCGGTCCTCTACCTCGTACCAAGAAAGGTAACGTGCACCTACTGGTGATTTCATGTCGCTTCTCCAAGCTCACCCAAGTGGTGCCCTGCGAAGCATTACGGCTTACCATGTGGCAGTAGCCTTTTGTACACATTGGGTGTTTAAGTATGGTCCTCCACGGACATTACTATCCGATAACGGTCCGCAATTTGCGTCGAAGTTCTTCCAGGCCGTCTGCCTCCAGTTAGGAACGAAGAACGTCTTCACGACGGCTTACCATCCCCAGACAAATGGGCAAGTCGAACGGTATAACCGTACTCTATTGAGCATGCTACGTAATTACGTTAATGATAACCAGGACGACTGGGATGTCTACGCATCAGCGTTAACCTATGCGTACAATACGCACGTGCATCGCACAACGGGAACTACACCCTTCGACCTCATCCTAAGCCGACCTCCACCGCCATATGCGACACACCACTCGGTTAAAAGAAGGGCAACGCCAGACGCGTTCACGAAGCAAGACTTCTTACGCCGTATTACGGATACCATTGATATGGCAGGTAAACGCCTTCACAGCGCGCAAGCACGCTACAAGCGTAACTTCGACCGGTCAATCCGGAAGTCTAAACGACTCATCACTACCGATGATTACGTTTATCTGGATAATCCAGAAGTCCGTGAACGGAACAAGCTAACTCCAATAGCTCAAGGTCCCTATAGGGTTATCCGTGCCGGACGGCGAACGGTTTACATCGACCGCGATGGTATCACCGAAAAGGTTAGTCTCGATAGAGTTGCACTCGCTCCGCGACCAACCGAGGAACCAACCTTGCCACCTAGGCCACAGTCCGCTAACGCACAAGCGTCACCATCAGGTGCAGACGCCCTCGCGCCGAATACACAACCACGCCAGCCGCCGGGCGACGGCCAACAGAACGCACAAAGCGAATCACTTCCGCCAACTCCTAATCAGGAATACCCCTTCAGGGATCAACCATCGTCCCCACGACAACCTACAATTAGGATAACACCTGAAGTAGTGGTTTGGGACAAACCACCCTTCAGGAGGGGGCCCCGACGCTGTGCGCGTAAGCAAAAATTTGCAACTCCCTCTCGGGATCAACCTTGTAGTCTTTTCACCTTCGGTAACTCACCCACAATTGGGAACGACGCACACGACCCAAGTCGTTCACCCACCCAGCCGGTAACTACCAACCGCAATCGCACACAATTGCGAAGAAGTCAACAAAGACGCCATGACAACTCTGCCAATGCAGACCAAGACCAAGACGTCAACCCAGACGGGCTCTTACATCGCACAAGCGAACGTTGCGACAAGACACGACAAATGTCGACGCTGCTGAAGCCGCCCGAAGACGTTCAAAACCGCACAATCGCGACGAGAGGACAACCATCCAGGTCACGCGTACAGACGCCGAGTTCCCCTCAACGGGACGCGAACCCTCCATCGGGAGCCGAACTTCGCATAGCGAACCAAGCAAGTCAAGCACCCGCCCATTTGGCAAAACCCAAACCGGGTCGACACACTCGCTCAAGTGCGAAGAAGATAGCCACGGCAAACCCCGTAAGGTCTTTGGAAACCACCCCAATGGGAACAAGAGAAAGCGCCACAGGGCACGCAGCCGAACTCGGAACGAGTAGCTCTCCCTGAAGGGACGAAGGAAACCCAGAGGGAAGTAGCGACGCCGAACGCGCAACCTCAGAGGAGGAATATCCCATCGATGATCTCCTAGATTACGTCACTGACGACGACGGGGAACAATGGTTCCTGGTGAAATGGTATGGCTACCGAAAGCCGACATGGACGCAACGCGCGAACGTCCCCCTGAATGGGCATCAAGGTACTTCCGTCGAAGACAACACCGCGAAGGTGACAGGCAACCACGCCGAGCGCGCACGCGCAAACCCAAGAGAGGGAAGAAGTAGAGTAACCCCACAGGGATAAGAACCTAACAAGGTACCCACTGGGTGGAGCTACCAAACCTCGGAGGTCAAGCCAAAAAGGGCGCACTTTATCACCGCCAACCGGAGCCACTGTGGAAATTTAGATTTCAGGAAATGAAAAAATTGACCAAAAAAGGGTTTCAACAAACAAATCCGCACGTCAGCGTGATGATGCATCTTTAATGTACCTCAGAGGTGCCTCAGGAACCTGATGAACAATGGCGCAACGCAAAAGCGTGTTCAAACTACCGTTAGAGGTTATTCTCCCAAGGCAATTGCCAGTCCTTAGCGACGATAATGGCTAGAAGGCCGAGGCCGATGAGAGGCAGACGGTGCCGTAGGGGCAGGAGCGCGTACATTCGTCGAAGGACGAGGATGGCGGGGTGCAACCCTTGCGAAGGTAGGATTACGACGCAAACCGCGTTGCGGAACTGCACTAGAACCCCGACGACGGGCAGGCACAGGGCCATGCGAAGACGCAACCGCAGAGGCGGATAACCCAACTGCTGGGATGGACGCGGGGGGCGGAGAAACATCTGGCGACTCAGGCGACCCTAACCGGGCATCAAGACGCGCAAGTAAAGGATTACTAGCATCCGCAGCACCCACGGGGGAATGAAGACGAGTACGCACGTTGCGTTCGGGAAGACCCTCATCGGGAGACCTAGCGCGACGACGCGAGTAACCAGGCTGAACTGCCTCCTCGCCACCCTCTTCGGGAATAACTGCTTGCTGCAGTAGACGCCTGGCGTCCTCCAACTCACCTTCTAATTCCCCAACCCGGGTTCGCAATTCTGCTGCCTCCAGGCGTGCGGCCTCAACCTCCCTATCCGCTGTGCGGCGACGCTCTCGGGCGATGTTACGCTGTTCGCGTCCTTGCTTATAGCG
Organism: Asparagopsis taxiformis; assembly: GCA_030407315.1. Taxonomy (NCBI): domain Eukaryota; phylum Rhodophyta; class Florideophyceae; order Bonnemaisoniales; family Bonnemaisoniaceae; genus Asparagopsis; species Asparagopsis taxiformis. The sequence continues at coordinate 159,013 of JALQPE010001911.1, forward strand.
AGCAGCTAACGTGATGCACGACAATGCGAGTCCATCCAACGCGGATCTTACGATGTAACGCCCATTGGCAGAGGCAAAAATGGAAGCCACCGTACCATCCCGAGATCATCGGCAACCGCCGCACATGCGGAATCGATAGCAATTCGCGACTCGACAATTCCCCACCTCGTAGGATATCAACAGCAGGAGGCTGACGCGTGACTACATCATCACGTTCACGGATGGCTCAGAGCCTTGGTCGGATGTCAGAAAGCGCCTCCATGGCGGGACCCACTTGGGATGAAGGGGCAGCTGTAGGCTGAGGGGTTGGCGCGGTAGCGCGACGGTCATCGGGACCTGACTTTCGTCACAAGTCATCAGCACCACTGGGTGGTAAGGGAAGCAACAGGAGCGAAGCCCGTCCTGCGTAAGGCGGAACGCCCAGCTGGGCCTCCCGCCTCGGCGGGCCGTCCACCACGGATCGCGGCACGCAAATGCCTCGCCAACAGCTGATATTGTAAGAGTCGGGGTGACCGTCGGAATACCT
>JALQPE010001912.1:0-53432 GCA_030407315.1 Asparagopsis taxiformis
CCCGCTCCCCTCGATGATACACGCTCTGCACGCCAGGAGAGCGTCCAGGAGCATACAACTGCTCCGCTCGAAGCTCTCTCCCTCCTCGAACAACACTCTGTCCTCGAATCGACCGCTCTTTTACCCATCAACAGTCCCCTAGGACCCCTACAACATTTTCTCCTTCGAGCCTCTGCACAATCTCCACCTCGGCATCTCAAAGCCTCAAACAGTGCATTGTCCACCGCCTCAGCTCCCCAGACCTCACCACCACACTGCCTCCCGTTCCGGGACACCTCGCACCTTCAAGAAGGTGAAAAAATCCATCCTCGCCGGCTCAAACAGCATTCTGTCCGCTATCGAACGCGACTACTACATCACCGGTCTTCATGTCGACTTCTCCAAGGATGAGAAGGGCACCAATTTGAACGGCCTCTTCACGGAGGACGGCATACGCGGCATCTCGCAGCCAAAGACTATCACCATGTCGACATGGTGTTCCCTTTCATCGCAGCATTCATTGACACATGCTGTGACGAAGTAGAGACAGCCCCCCTCACTTCCATCTGCACACAATACTCTGACCTCGTCGCATGGGTCATGAAAACGCGGTCGCATCAAGCACTGGACTGCCGCCGAACTCGAAAGCCTCCAGAACTCCATTTCCTATTTCAAACAATCAATGCTCTCCACCCTCGGCCCATTCCACACCACAGGTCTCAAAACTTTCAAGTTCCATCTTCTTAGACCATCTTCCCGGTGACTTGCAGAGATATGGCGCCCTGGAAACACATTGATGCAGGCCCCTACGAACACTCGCATCTTCTGTTCAAACAGAGTTATAGGAAAACCTCTCGAAGGCGCTCCACAGCCATGGAAGAGACTATTCGCCACATGGAATTCTCCTTGGCCACTCCAACTGGTCACACCCCATCCAACACATGGGAAACCCACGCATGATATCGCCCACAGACGGTGCAGTACTCGTTCGCGACGGATTCACCGTTGCACTGCACGACTTTGCCTCCCTGCTGCCCGATGCAACCCTCCTCGTTGCAGATATCGACGGACAGCCCGATCCTGCCACTCTTTTGCCTCTGCACAACTCCTCGTTCCCGTCTGGCACCATAACGCTATTCCAGCAACTCGGTGACACAGCTGCACAAGCGTTCCTCACCCTCGCTAGACTGCGCGCCACGGCAGAAGGCCCTCCAATACATGACATGGACATTTCCGTCACCGTGGTAAAGTCCGCCTACGTCATGGGAGGGTACGTCCCAGATGCCGACGACTTTGACCCGCACAGTGGCATGCTTCGCCCCACAAACGTGTCGAGGCACAAGCAGCAGCGCGTCTTTGCAACTTCATCATTCGGCCCCGCAAAGAGATCGCAGTACTCCTTTGTCGTCATCTCCGGAACTGCCGATGACTACAGAACCATATGGGTAGGGCGCGTCCTGGCACTGGTACGCCTGCAGTCTCCAAACCTGTTTCAACCTGTAGAACTCGCTTTCGTTCAGTATATGACCTGCTTTGCCCCAAAAACCGCTGTGGAAAAATCACTTGGGTGCATTTGTTTAAAGTGGTCCACATGGGACCCGGACAACGGATCCGTTGACAGCAATGACACTGCATCCCACAGTGCAGGTGGTCCTTGGTTTGACCTCATTCCTGCATCTACTATATCTGGCACCGTGCACATCGTACGAAGTAACTTTCCAGTCAAGCCATTTACGAAACAAATGCACTGGTCGGACCACCGTTTCTATCTCAACCGCTTCTACACCAACACTGATTACCAGTTCACAGATGATAATGAAGAAGAATAAATCTAAATCGCAGCACTCTATTGATAATGTACTACATGATAAGCCTTCTAGTCAACGTCACATTTACTGCACTAATTTCAACCATCCTCCATTACGCCAAAACCGTTATCAGCAGTGGCTGCATGGCGCCGCTCCATGCCCCCATACTGTGGGGCATTGATTTCGACATTCAGGTTTGCACTCAGGTGTCCAGCATATGGGTCAACGACGAAAAGTTCTGCGCCAATTAGTCCTTGCGCAATCACACAATCCATTACAGCACCGAGGTTTGACGTAATATGCGATTGAATCCAATCCTCGGACACTAGAACAAGTGATGAGCAACGGTTTACATCATCAACGACATGAACAATTCCAGACCCCTCTCCGCTTTGCCACACTTCAACAGCCTCTCTCGTCACAGTACGGCTTGCAAACACATGCCGTGACTGTGCACTAGTCCGCTGTTCGCTCTCGACAACGTCCGTTTCTTCCCTTGCTTGCGAGCCTTGGAGACAAGACATGCAGTACACCACCATACCAACTAATTGCTGAAAAGCTACCCCCACATATTGACTGTACCGCCTTGTAAACTCCTTCTGCCGTGCACCTCCTTTCCCCTTCGGTTCATCCAAACACTCCACAGTAGTCACTAGCCAAGCATCCAGGCGCGCCAGCGTTAGTATGCTCGTCTCTATGTCCATTACTTGTTCTGGTCGTATCGAATACCCCTGAAGATGTCCAGCACATTCACAGCTACTCGGTTGTTAAACCATGCATCACCATTCACTTCCATTTCGAAGCTGTCAGGAACCAAGCCTTTGCTGTATCGCAGCTCTGAGAACGGTGCCGTTCGCCACCTCCCCATATCCAAATCACCGTTGCTTTCCCGTTTCAAAAGCTTCTCAGACGCTTCGCGCTTTTGATCCTCTCGCTCGTCCATCTCAGCTCGCGTCGTCAGCATCGTGCATCTAGACATTAATTTCGTGTACCCCAGCGAACCGAACAATCTGTCCCTCGCATTACGCTTCCGTGCACTCATCACGTCGGACAGTTTCTGCGTCACCTTCACTTTCAATTCCTTGCTCCCCGCCACAGCCTCTTGACAGCACACACGCTGCTCCTCATCGGAAAAACACATCACACCACGGACTTTGACGCAGTACGTGTCGCACCAAGTCATTCAGCAGATCACTCTCGTCCCTGTACGAAGGTGTATACCACTGCAGATTCTTGATGATATAGCCCGGAGGGGTAGCAATATATCCTACACCGTTTTCGCTCCAAAGTGTCCCTTCTACCGGCTCTACCTCGATGGTACGTCCAGTCCAACGTCTCTGCGTTTGTTCCGCTATAGGGTCCAGCTCCATAGTCTCGTTCTTGCACCACTTTGTCAGGTTTTCCTCAACCGCCCTAAGAACTCCAAGGTATTTCACAGGAATGGCTTTCTGTATTTTCGACTTACCGCCACCGTGATCACTGATTCTACCTGTTCTCGCAATTGCAGTAAGGCTGGCATTTTCCGCCTGCAGAGTTTTCACCTTAGCCTCCAACGCAACTATCTCCGTGGTGAGCGCCTTGTTTGCTATGTCCTGGCTAAACACTTTTTTTTCCAGCTCCGCGATCTTCTTCTTCTGCGCATTGATGCGACTCGCCATTAAATCGATGGATTCCGGCGGATGCAACCTCTCTGCCCTCACCGTCCCCCCATCTCCCACGCTATCGGGATTATGATGTCCTCCATCGGCAATAGCCTGACGTCGCGGGGGCGTTACGCGCATATTTGGCACCAATGACAGTCTGTTGTGACGAGGCCCGCACTCCGGCTGCTCTCTCCCCTCAGTACCACCTGACCGCCGATGATAGTTGGCATCCTGTGAACGTTGCTCAGAAACAACATCCCTTGCCGCTATCCTCGGGTCCCTGACTGCATTACCTGCTGGGGCTGATGTACTCGGCATAGTTGGCGCAGTGGGGGTCACAGCCTCCAGTGTCTCGCGAACCCCCGGCTGGGACTCCGTCTGCAGCACCTCCGCATCTGCCAACCGGGAGGAACTACCTTTGCCATAGCACTCTGCCGCAATTCCAACATGTTTTGAGCCACTATCATGTCATCATCATGATGTTCACTGTCCCTGCGAGCACGCTTGCCTCGGTCAAGCCCCATCTCTCTCCGCGCCGTTCCTCCTTCCTCACTTTCTCGCTGCGGATCCCCAGTTCTGCGCCGGTCCGTCTTGCGACTACCGGACCGCGGTTCAATGCTGCCGGTAGGCCCAGACCGCTTCTTCGCACGGGATTGTCGGGCACTCGATACAGCAGCTGCTGACCGGTTTTTCTGGAGGCCCGGAGGCTTTGGAGCTTTCTTCGCAATACGCGGCGGCATAATGAAGCCTTCCCGGAAGCGATGGAAGATTGAGTTGCACGAGATACAAAAAAGATTGCTGTATAGTGTCGGTAACCACAACGGTCTGCGATGAACGTTCAGGTCAGGTCAAGTACCGGAGAATACGCCAACAGCCCAGATTGTATACGGTAGGCAGTCATCAACAGTATTTAATGAGGTACAATTACAGCTGTCGAGCTAGGCCGCGAGCACCCCTATGTCCGGAAGACGTCCTGATTTGAATTAAAATTTGGGCTATTCTCAAAAACATGCACATGTGAACATGTTTTTGAGATGGGGGTGTGCCGTACGGCACAATCGACCCGCTGAAATCGATGTTTTTTGCAATATTTTTTCTGCCCTGAATTGTAGAATTTCTGGGCTGGACAGCAATGCAACTGAGCTGGACATCCACCGGGCGTCCATTTCAACTTGGTCGTGTATTTTGCATCTGCACGCATAACAGCAACCAAGCAGTCAGGTTCACTGCTCGGACGAAGTGCACCTAGAGTGTGAACGATTGGTTTTTGACAGGCGAGTACTGCTCAATAGGTTTCACCCTGGACTAATGGTGGCTGGACATGCTGCATTATATGATATACTTCAACTCTGGAACGTAGCTTTATTTGTAGTCGAAATGAAAACATCTTTCGTGACCCTAATTCCATGCTCTAAACGCTGTCCCATAATGAACGTAGAGCTCCTGCCCTGGACGGATATCGCGGATTGCACGTACTACGATGATCTTCGGATTTTCTAGGTCCTTCGCCTTGAGCTTCTTCCCCGTCGAACCGCTGCTGTAGTTCTCGACAAACTCGACGTTGGCCATCCGCCTGGTGTCTTCCGCCGGAGTGTCCTCACCTCGCAAATACCGCGGGTCGTTGATGAACTGCGCCGAACAGAACGGAGCCGGAACAATCCAAATTGGATGCTCGATGTTTTCGTCGTCCTCCGCTGTTGCATACAGCTTGATGGCATACATCAAGAATGTTTCCTTCGTTATCGCCATGTGACCCTCTCCGTACGCGAACCTCATCGACTCCTTGCTCATATCAGAGTACACAACAGTTCCGTAGTATGCACATACTTCGTCGCCAACATTAAATGTCTGTTCAGCGAAGAGCCCTCTTCCTGCATTTGGATGCTTAATCAGCGATGGTCGAACGCTCAATTTTTTCGCAACACAATCGTGTGCCCGCATCACGCGAGGGTTTTCAGTTTGCAACCAGCGGCGCAGGGAAGGTGGCCAATAATGTACCGGTTTTTCCATGTGCTCGTGCGACGCAATCGACTCTGGGCACAGCTGCCAGAGGTACTGCCGAATATATTTCGGGAACCTCTGGTACAGGGAAGGCCAGGTGGGGGTTCGATGATCCTGCGTTCCCTCTGTGTACGCATCGTGACAGAGGGGGACGCCAAGAACTTCTCAGCACTCTGTTTCGCTTCTGTCGTGACCCTCATGTCAGTGTTGTTTGAAAGAATTACACGTGACATGACTGCACACAGCTTTGGAAGCGATCGTGCCACACACAATTTGTCCATGTCACTGCCGACGAAAACACGGTGCTCAGGCAAGCTCATAGCTGCTTTTCCCGTTGCGAAAGTGCCAGAGAGAATGGATCGACAACAATATCACCAGGCTGTGAATGCTGGCTGATCAACTCCATCATGAGAGCGACGCTCTTCTGCTCTGCACGAACTCTGACCGTAGCACCGGTTGTGCTCCCTGGTTCGCCACACCATCTCATTCGAATCGATGGCGGGCATATTGATGGTGACGTTGCACCACGCCGGGTACGTGCCGTCCATGTATCCGTGGTTCCTATAGGCCACCATCTCGCTTCCAGTCTTGAACGGAACACCTCGCTTCCAGAAGTGGATAGCGACCTCTGCCATGTTCATGCGTTGGTACCTCTTCCGCCCGGCATTTGATAGAGGTGCCCAGGTAGTCGGACAAACAACAGAGGTACCTCGTCAACGAAGAAAACTGAATTCCGAACGACGTCCTCTCCTCCTCGTCCTCGTCACTCCTCATCCGCACTTTCTTCGCCACTGTGCTGCGATGCTTCGGAGTCCGAATTCATGGACGTAACCTCTTCTTCATCCGACCCGTCATCACTGGCAGCAGCATCGGTTGGGCCTTCTGACTGCGGTCCTTTGTACGTTTCCAAGTAATGGAACCATTCGTAGAACTGCAAAACGGAGCAGAACACGATGCCGTGGCCACCGGGGCGCAACAGCTCGTCAAACACTTCGATGCTAGCCTGCATATCTTCTGCAGTTAGCCTGTCGTACGAAGAGTTGGAATCGTTCCTCTTACGACGAACATTGTAGGGCGGATCAGTCAGAATGAGCTGAACGTTGCCCGTGATGGGCACGTGTTCTCGGCTCTCGTCGGCACTGACCAAATCTTCGAAAGGGACGTCGTACACCCGGCAATACTGACTCATTTTCGAAAGAAAGTCCTTTGCGAGAGCCTGCCCTTCACTTTCCTGCTCTTCTGTCGCATGGGGTGACGGTGACGGGGGAGACGCCCTTGGGCAGTAAGACTGGTCCTCCCAGGCCAAGTTGAACCCTGGTTGTGTGTCTTGTCGACGGAACCAAACCTCTCCCTCCTGTGTTGCGACGAGTGGGAGTGTCATCAACCGGCTTGGGGACCTTTTCTGCGTCCGCGGCTTGTGGTGCCGGGCGGAGGACAGCCATAACGTCTTCGTCGAGGGTGTCAAAGTACGCTGGCAGCTTGTCCGGATTTCCGCTTGACAAGTATATTCCAGCGCCCCCCAGCGGTCGGACTCCGGCCAGGTGTACAGGTCCGGGTTGACGATAAGAAACTGCAACCGGTCGAAGAACTTCCTCACAAGGTCCCTAAATGCACTGTGCTGCGCACTGGTTCTTGTCTCTACTTTTCCACCATATCCATCAGGATGAGATAGGGGAGCTTTGTCGTGGTAGAGATCTAGCTTCTGCCTCCATCGGTGCGAATAGACCTTCATCGAGCACGTCAAACAATGCTCACTGCTGTCGAAAATGATGTACGGCGCCATCTCACTCTTCGAAGCTGGAAAACTTTGCGGCGAAGGCCACATCGGTCCAAGTGGTATAAAACTTGAACCACGTAACAAGCTCGATTAGTGCTTTTCCGATGGGCTGGGACGCGTGCGGCTTCGTCGTTCCCTCTTCGGCCGCGTCGCCTATTCGGCGACGCGGCAGTTTCTGTTGTGATTTCGGATGATAGACAACGCTTGGAAATACATCAATACCTCGAACGTTTCCGGTGGGAGCAAGAACGAAGGCGCTTGGTTCCCCGCGCTGCGGCGCCTGTAGTGTGAAGGAAGCATGTTACATCCAATAAGGAAGGTCTGCGGCACGATCCCAGAAAGGCTGTGTGGAACGATAGTTAGTTGGAGTAGTAGCTGGTACGAGCCAGTGGACACGCTGTCCTTACGAAACGAAACGAGCAGTCCACCCGCTGGTGTTTGACTGTATTGTTAGAACGGTAGAAGGTAGAGTGGTTAGCGAGTAGACACGAGCGTCACGACGCAACAATCCACGCGAGGATTACGTTAGCAAACGAGGTGGTACGTCACCGGAGGCGCTCTCAACCAAGCCCGGAGGCACTACACGCAATCAGCCTTACGTGCGGCGATGGGTAGGGAGTACGCAGCTCGACGGAGACGAAGCCTCGTTAGGCAAAACGTAAACGTAAACGTAGAAGTCAGTCGTAGACTAGAGCCGTTGCTCGATCGTTGTCTTGTCCCCTTTCCCTCCCGGCACGATGCCAATACCTATATGGCCACGATGGCATCGCTTTACAGTGTAAACACTGCTCGTAACGTCCCCGAATGGGAAAGGACCTTGTGGGTCACACGTAGGGACCCGTTGGTCCGTTGGCCGTTGCCAATACGTTCGTTGCACACGTGTGCCGGTTGCGCGCGCGCATGCGCCAGCAATGTTCGTGCATTGCTGTCGCCGGTCGTATCCGCCGAAATTCGAATTCCGCGGAAAACGTAAATATTTGCAATTTCGGAATTGCCACGTATACTACACAGCCCCACCCCCACACGTGGACGTCCCGGCCACGCGAGGCCCGTCAGGACGCGCCTGAGACACGGGGCCGTGGCGCCTTTTCGGGTACAACTGCGGACGTGGCAGTTGTCCCGAAAAATCTCGTTGAAACGTACATGGCCCGGTTGGCTGATCGAATCGCCACGGCGCCGGAGCGCGCGCGTGCGCTCCGGCTCTTTCGTAATCATCGCGGCCCGCCCGTTGGCGTCGTACGTCAATGCCTCGCTTAGGCGTTTTCCTGCAACGGATGCAGTGTCCAATTCCACCACGCGGGTGTGCTTCAATTCAGCGCGATACGAGCGCAGGCCGCGGCCTTTTCGTGAATCTGCCAGCGGGCATGTCGACAACGGTCGTCCGAAGGATATTTAAGCGGCGGCTTAACGTGATAGCGATCGTCGCTCACCCTTCCTCTCACCATCGTCATCCAGGCCGTTGCCTTTCGTTCTCCCTTATCCTCTTCCCCCGCTGGGTACTACTACCTCCGTTCCTTTCGTTCTCTTGTTTCGTTTAGCCCGCGTGGCTCTCGTCGTCGTGCTCGTTGCACTCGTCGTAATTATCGTGTACAGCGTAACCACGATGGTTACGACTCGTAGTACCGATGCTAACACCCCGCGGCCCGCCGGCTCTGCTGGAGGTGGAGCGAGGAACCCTTCGCAGGGCGCTCCCTCCCTCGTCGGGGCCGGTGCGCCGCCAGCGACGGAAGCGTCCGTCGCGCCCGCCCCATCCGTTAGGGCGGGAGAAGCCGTTGCTTCGCAGGCCGTCGCCTCTTCGTCTCGCCCGATGGCTCCGTCTCGCCTGGTGGCTTCCGTGACGCCTGCCGAGGCTGCTAGGGCCGTCGCCCCACGTGATGATGACGCAACGGCGTCCGACTCGGGGAATTCGTCACCCGTCATTCCGGATGCCGCGGCCCCGTCGACGGGTGTAGCCGCGATGGCAGCGGCCGCTCGTTCGCGTCGTGCTGTGGCGGCGGCCCGCACGGGCGTGCCTCGTCGTGATGGCTCGCCGCGTTCTCCTCGCCAGGACCCCTCGCCGGAGGGTGGTGACCCCGTTGGGACAGTCGGGACCGCCTCACGTGGCGGTGCGGCGCTAAACGTAGGCGTCCTGACCCACGCGTGGGCTGCGTTGCCCCGCGTGGGTATCACGGATGACGATCTCGCCACGTTGGCCAGAGATCGTCTGGACGCCCGCGCGGTCGTCGACTATATGCGTTCCGCCGAAGATACGTGGGGGCGGGCAGCCGGGCGTCGTTTCGCCAACGGGCCGCCGGGATCGGAACGTTACCAGATCCCGGCGTCGATACGTTGCGACCGCTCGTGGTTGCGTGACGTCAACGACGCGATCTACGTCGACCGTATGGACGCATACTTATGGAAGGGGACGCCCGAGGAACCGCCGTTCATCTCGGTGGCGTCCGTATTCGTATGTCCGCGGACACTTTCCGAAAGGCAACGTGCCGAATGGAAGACTGCTCTTTCGTTGAGCGTCATCTCCAAAAGCGTCGTGTCGTACGATGACCACTTCGCTCTCCGCCACGTGAACGCGGACGACTATCGTGTGTCGCACGCGTCAGCTCCGTGGGTCGTCCCGAGCGAGCTCTACTTCCCGCCGTTGCCGGAAGTAGTAGAGGAGTTTCCGTACCCCCGTGGGTCGTCCACGTTATTACCACGCGTGGTACATTATTTCACCGATGCCGTGAAGGACGCGCCTGCCCCCGTGAAGGAACGTTTCCTCATGGCCGTGGACATCGAACACGCAGCGATGCTCGCGTGCTCGCTGTTCGTGGAACGTCGTGTGTTCGGGCGCGCGTGCCTACTGCCGGAGTCCACGTTGGACTTCCTGGCCGATTACGAGATGCTTCGTGCAATCCCGGTGGACGGTTCCGACACGTTTGTCTCCGTTACCAGCGCGTTGGCTGAGGTTCGCGGCGCCCTTGCGTTGGGGCCGGAGTATCGGGTTATACGTCCCGATTACGCAAGCGGCGATAACCAGGAGTTCGTCTCCGTTCGTAGCGATGGGGCTTACGTGCCGCGGGTCGCTTCCCGTTCCGAACGCCGTCGTGGCAATCGTGCCGGTTATTTCGGCGGCCTCGGGGGCAACGAGCGCCCCCGAGGGACGCGTTCTGGCCGTCGTGGCCATCAAAACGAAGCGCCGCGTGCGCCGGATCCTCGAGAGGTCGTGCCACGCGAGGCTACGGGAGGGGGCAACGTTGCCCAGGTCGGTCGTCCGAATGTGGCCACGCCGGCCGAACGCGCGCCACGCTTCGTGAGCCTGGACGACCGCGTCTCCGATGAGGATGCCCGTCGGCTTCTCGGTACGTCGATGTCCGCTCCGCCTCGTGCGGACGGCTGGGTTATCCGTTCCCTCATCTCGTCCGTGGCTCGCGCAGCCGAAGAGTTCAGGGCCCAGACGTTGGACCTGACTGCCCGCTTGGCAACGGAACGCGCGATTTCCGAGCGTCTCGCCGCGGCGACTCGTAGTTACGCGCCGCCCGTTGGCGTTCGTAATGAACCTTACGGTTACGCGAGTGGCGGCGGCTTCGGCGACCCCGTCGGGTATGGTCACGCAGCGGCGTACCTGCCACGCGACCCCGCTCCGGCGCGCCCTTCGGATACGCGCAGTCACGGGACTGCGGATCCTTACGCTAGGGATCCCGCGTCTCGTCGCGAGCGAGCCCCCGTGGTCACGCAGACCGTCGATCCGTACGCGCCGGGCTTCGTTCAGCCCAGTCGCAGCCGCAGCCACGATAGCCGCGGCGAAGGCCCTGGTCCGTATGACCCTGCGGGCAAGCGTTCTCGTCGCTACTAGGTCGTTCCTAGGTTAGTTCGTAGGCCACGTCGGCTCTAGCATCGTATTGCTTCGTAAACTTCGTCTTGTTTCTTTGCGTAATCGCATGGCTCCGTTGAGCTTCGTAATTTGCGTTTGGCAGGTCGTCTGCAGCAGAGGAGGGGTTTAGCGTTAAGCCCCTCCCCACAATTTTTTTGTTGTGGCGTCTACCCCGTCGGGTGTCGTATGGCTTACGTAGCCCGTGCTTCGAGTTCGCGGCGGCGCGTGCCCGTTGGCAGGTTCGTAACACACGCAATTATTCGGCAAAGCGGCGGCGCGTAGCGGCGGCTTTTCACTGCGAGTGGTACGTTAACCTCGATCTTAGAGCCCGTTGGCGTGCGTATCATTTAGTAACTAACTCGAAAATCGTTTCCGCCGTCGTTTCTCGTTCGGATAACCCCGTCGGGTGTCGGATTTCGTTGAGCATTCGAGCTCCTTAGCGCGTAGCACATCGGTGCCAATTTTAATTTGCTCCGATGAGCTGGGCGAAAATTTCGTCGAACGTCAGACCGACGGGCGTGTGAGTCGGTTTGACGTTCTACGCCGTGGCGTGTACGCAGTAATTCGTCGCAGTACGTTGCGGTTTCGTTGACGACGTGGTGGCCGGCGGGCTTGGCTTTTCGTATAGCCGTTGACGTCATTAGCGCCGTCGCGCTTCGCGTTGCCGCGGCTTCACGTTGGCCAGTGGCGTTATCATTTTGTAACTATCTCGGAATTCGTTTCCGCCGTCGTTCCTCGTGCGGATAACCCCGTCGGGTGTCGAATTCCGTTGAGCATTCGAGCTCTCTGGCACGTAGCACGTCGGTGCCAATTTTAATTCGCTCCGGTGAGCTGGACGGAAAATTCGCTAAGCGTCAGGCCGACTCGCGCGTGAGTTGGCTTGACGTTTCACGCCGTTGCGTGTACGCGGTAGTGCGTCGTGGTGCGTCGCGGTTCCGTAGACAACGTTTTTGCCGGCGGGCTTGGCTTTTCGTATAGCCGTTAACACCGTTAGCGCCGTCGCGCTTCACGTTCCCGCGGCTTCACGTTAGCCGGTGGCGCAATCGTTGCGCTAGTCCGTTTCGCGTGGCGGCGTCGTTCGCCGCGGCGTCCGAGGAGCGTTTCGTTAGCTCATTCGTTATGTGGTGCGACGTGCACCTGGGCATACGTAATGCTCGCCCTCTACGCCGTTGCGTAATTTCGTTCATTCGACTTGCGAACCCGACGGGGACGCGATTGACGAAGTCGTTTCGCATGCCCGCGGGCGTTTGAGGCTGTTACGTGAGCCAGTTTTCGTCGGCTCGTTGCCTTCAGCTGTGCCGTTTACGTTGGCTACCAGCTTGTACGCCGTCGCGTATTCGTATTTCGTTTCGCGGGTTCGACCCGTTGCGTACGTCGTTATCGTTACGACGTCCGCGTACGCGCTCGTTCCTGGCCGACGTGGCCGGTGGCGCGTGCGCCTTCGAATTCGTACGGGGTCTAAGCTCGTTAGCTTCTCGTTTTGCGACGCGGACGTGCGCGTCTTAGCCTTCGTGACCGTACGTGGTCAACCCCTTTCGGGTTTGCTCGTGCGTTTCGACTAGCCGGCGGGCTTTTCGCTTTCGCGCGTCGTTCGTTATGCCCGCGTGGCAGGACACCGTTGTGTCGTTCCGTGGTTGCCGTACGTGGCTACCGTGTTCGGCGTCGTGCCTCACGATGGCGATACGGTTCGCCGTCCGTCGTCGCGGCCTCGTTGGCTCGTCGTTCGCACGCTTTACTCGCGCGCTTCGTGCGCTGAGACCCGTTGGTCTAATTCGTCGGCTAACGTATAGCTTCGTTCCGCTTCGTGCGGGAAGTTTCGTAATGAGGCCGTTGCCATCTTCGTTGGGGACGCGTCCGTCCTACGTCGTTTCTCCGCCTTCCGGCGTCACGTTGCCGTTAGCTCGCGAGCTGTTTGGCGTTGACCTCGTTGGTCGATGCGACTCGTTGTCAGCGGCTGTCCACGGGGACGTACGATGGCTCACGTGACATGCCAAAATTACGAAATTTTCGGGGCACGCGTGTCCCGAGATTTGGCCGGATTAGCGCACTGTAATCGGCCCGATTTTTCGTACCGTGCGTCCATGGCCCGCTGGCCCAAGTATAATTTTTCGCGCGAAAAATCTGACGTGTTGTCCGTCCGTGGCCCGTGGTGTCGTCACCTTTGCCCGTGGGACGGTCAACACTGTCGAGCCAGTCGTGGCTCTTCACATCGTGTGAATCGTCCGCGCGTGGACTCGTCGTCCAATCTTTCGTTGGCGCTCGTGCCTCCACCAACGTATGGTGTCGAAAACGAAAAGAGCGACGGCTCTAGCACGCATCGCGCCCCCCCCAACGCAAGGGTGGACGTCCCGGCCACTCGTTGTGCCTTCGCTTCTCGTTCGTGCGGCTCGTCGCCTTCGTTTGTTGCATCGTGCAACGTCGCGCACGCGTGCGCTTAACCCGACGCTCGTGTGCGTTTTCGGGGGCCGTCGTGGCCTTTCACGTTGTTGCTCGTCGCACGCGTGCGAAGTATCGAGAGACGCTCTCTTCAGATACGTTCCGGCGGGGTTCCCACGTAGGGTTACGATACCCGACCCACTTCACGAGGAAGTCTAACGTTCCGTCCTCGTTCACGCGGTGGTTGAGTAGGTCGTCTACTACATACGCCGGACCGTCGCGGTTCTTGTCGAGGTCTGCCTCGGTGGCATCGTATGGCTCCGGCGGGGGCGCGTTCGCCGGCGTTGGCGCGTACGCAACGCGGTCCGAGTTGACACGTTCAACTACGTCTCCTCGTTGGATGACGAACGTTCGTACGTCGTTACGTAGTACGCGGAACGGTCCCAACGCGTGGTTGCCGAGCTTCGTGCCCTTCGTGGTCCCGTCCGTCGGGTCGATGAATACGTATTCTCCCGCGCGGATGTTTCGATTCGAGACACGGACTCGTTTGTCGAAATTTCGTTTATAACGTGCCTGCGCGGCCTTCAGCGTTCGATACGCGTTATCCATCGTTGTGGCGAGCTCACGAACGTAAGTGGCTCGCCCTCCCCCGTCGGGTAGTTCGCGGTTCGTTACCGACGTGTGTAGCGCCAACGGTGGCGGTGGATTCGTGAGAATCAAATCGAAGGGCGTCGTGCCCGTGCTCGAATGCACATGCGTGTTGTACGCAAACGTTAACGCCGATGCGTATCGATCCCAGTCGTTCTGGTTTTCGTTCACGTAATTGCGCAGCATCGCCAGGATCGTCCTGTTGTAGCGCTCCACCTGCCCGTTCGTTTGGGGGTGGTACGTCGACGTAAAGACGTTCGTCACGCCGATTTCGTTGCAGACGCGCTGGAAAAACTTAGCAGCGAACTGCTTTCCGTTATCGCTTATGAGCGTCCGTGGGGGTCCATACGAGAAGACCCACGCGTTGACGAACGCGCTCGCCACGTTGGCGGAATCGATATTTCGTAGAGGTACGACTCTAGTCAGCTTCGTGAAGCGGTCCGTTATCACGAGAATAAATCGGTTACCACGCGTGGTCTTCGTAAGCGGACCTAGTATGTCGATACATAGGTCTCGCAGCGGCTCCGTAGCCGGAAATAAACGTAACGGGTTCGTCCGTTTGCGAAGCTTCACGCGGTTCTTCGCACATCCAACGCAGTTTCGTACCGTTGCGTGGATGTCGGCGGCCATCGCGGGCCAGTAGTACGTCCTCCGTAGGGTATAGTACATACGCGTTTGCCCGGGATGTCCAGCGAGGACGTGGTGGTGCGTTAACTCCAGCAGCCGCGGCCGTAACGAAGCCGGCACAACGATTTGTGTACGTTCCTCATCGTGAGGGTTCCGGCGTCGGAGTAAGCCATCGTGGCCTTCGAAGAATGCAGCGTCCTGCGTCTCGGACTGTCGTGTCAGTATCGTTTGACAGAACGCGTCCTCGCGTTGAGCTTCGATAAGCTCGTCCCTCGTAATGGGAAGCTGAACGTCAGCTGGTGGCACGCGTGCCGAATCGTCTTCAGCAGCGCGCTGTTCGTCGAGGAAATCCGGTTCCTCGTCAAGAACGTCATCGAGCGACGCGTCGCGGTTGAACTCGAGGCCATCGTGGCCAGCCGTCGTGGCTGATGTTCGTTCATCACGAGTCTCGTTCGACGGGTCGTCGTGACCCCTGGCATTCGTTGCCTTTTTACGTACGGACGTCGTTCGTCCTTGCCCATTTCGTGTGGGTTGTCGCCGACTGCGAGTCGTCACGAGGACCGCGTCCCCGTACGATGGTACGTCATCGTCGACGGGTCGACCGTCGTCATACGTAGATATCACACGTGATAAAGCGTCAGGTACCTGGTGCACGCGCCCAGGCCTGTACGTGACTTCGAAATCGAATTCGGCAACGCGTAGCCTCCATCGTAGTAGTCGTCCGGACGCGTCCGTCAACGTCATCAGCCAACGTAAGGCTTCGTGGTCCGTACGTACGGTAAATCGTTGACCCTCTACGTAGGGTCGGAGCGACGTTATCGCCCAAACGACGGAGTAACACTCGCGCTCCGTTGCCGAGTAACCGCGTTCGGTTTCGTTAAGGGTCTTCGACCAGTACCCAATCGGCACCCATTCGTTGGGTTTATCTTCGTTCTGCTGCTGGAGCAACGTAGCTCCCAGCTGATACGCCGACGCGTCGGTATCGATCATGAACGGACGTCCCGCCTTCGGAAGGTGCAATACTGGTGGCGACACCAGTATTGTCTTCAACGTTTCGAACGCATTCGTTTGCGCGTCCGTTGGGTTCGTCCAATCGGGGGAAGCGTCCTTCTTCAACATCGTGTTGAGTGGCCGAGCGATCTCGGCATACGCCTTTACGAAACGGCGGTAAACGTTGGCCGCGCCCAAAAACGATCGACATTGCGTCTTGTCGCGTGGGAACGTAGCCGTACGAAAGGCTTCCTTGTTCCGAGCTGCGACGTGCAGCTTCCCTGGGGTAATCACGTGCCCCAGGTAGTCAACTCGTGGTTGAAAGAACGAGCACTTCGTGAGCTTTAACGTTACTCCCGCTGCGCGTAGCAGGGAAAGCACCTGGTCAACGTGACCCAGGTGAGACTCGAGGTCTTTCGAAAAGACGATTACGTCGTCTAAGTAGACCAGGCACGATTGCCAACGTACTCCGGAGAGGATGATGTCCAACGTCCGCTGAAACGTAGCGGGGGCATTTCGTAGCCCGAATGGCATTCGCACGTAGCGATACGTTCCCATGAAAGACGTAAACGTTGTCTTATCACGGTCCTCGGCGGAGACGGGCACTTGCCAGTAACCGGCGTTACAATCGAGTGTCGTGAAGATGGCGGCGTCGCCCAACGAATCAAGGCAGTCTTCCATACGAGGAAGCGGGTACGAATCAGCGATCGTTTTCGCGTTCAAACGCCTGTAGTCGACACAGAAACGTAAGGATCCGTCCTTCTTCGGCACCAACACGATTGGTGACGCCCATTCGCTGGACGCGGGTTCGATAACCCCTTCGTTGAGCATCTTCGTGATCTGCTCCTCGGCTATCGTACGTAAAGCCGGACCCTGACGATAGGGCATTGAACGTATGGGCCGCGTGCCCGGTTCGAGTTCGATTCGATGCTCCGTAGCATTGATTTCGCCGAGGCGTCCGCTCGTCCACATTGACGAATGTGTAGCTAGCATCTCGTTGATGCGCTTTCGTAAATCCTCGTCGTCGAGGTGCGACAAATCGATTGTCGACTGCCAATCCGTGGCGGGGTCGTTCCCCTTTTCGTTGACCAACGGGTCTGGCGTTTCGTCGCCCAACCCGTTCGTATTTGTCCGCGTCGTCGCGTCGACTAGCGGTAGGTTCAAAACCTTCGCGAGGGCTTCGCCGCCCTCACGCTTGAGTGGGACGATTCCCAACGGGGAGCGTACCGCGTACGCAATCGTTGCGCCTTTCGGCAATTCGCGGTCCTTCTTCGTGAAGTTCGACACGATAATAGAGAACGTCTCTCTCGGTCCTACGTCGACCACTCCGTTGGCTATGCGCAGCCCATGCCGGAATTGCACCGACGCTTTCGGTTCGAGGAACACGAGTCCGGTCGCATCCGTCGTCACGTTGACGGTCCGTTGCGACATCGCCGGTACACGCGTGTACTTCGTCAGGCGAACCGAGAACGTTCGGCTCGGCCTATTCGAGGCCGCGTTACGCTCGCGGCGTTTCGGGGTTCCCACGTTTGGATTCGTCTCTTCCCCCTCCTCGTACGGAGTCGTCGTATCGCCCTCCGCGATAATGGGTATCGTATCCCCCCGATGGAGGTCGATTGTCTGCGCTCGACAGCGTATAGCATCGACATGCTTCGACATGAACGACGTGCCCATTATAACGGGGACAGCCAGCGTGTTGGCTACGAAGAATTTTACGCGGAACAGCGAGTTCCCCAGCCTGACACGAAGCAGGATGGCGCCTTCGATAGGCAAACGTCGCCCGTTGGCGTCTCCGAGCTTCGGTAGCTCTTCGTCACGTAGACAGCGGTCGACCCAGTCGTAGGGTAGTAAACTTGTTCGTATCAAGTTGTAGCCGCTGCACGTATCCATCGCGATGGTAATCGCCCTCATCACGTTGAGGTCTA
Source organism: Asparagopsis taxiformis (assembly GCA_030407315.1). Classification (NCBI taxonomy): domain Eukaryota; phylum Rhodophyta; class Florideophyceae; order Bonnemaisoniales; family Bonnemaisoniaceae; genus Asparagopsis; species Asparagopsis taxiformis. Next base: position 17,625 of record JALQPE010001912.1, read on the forward strand.
GTCCGATCGTTCCGGATACGATATAATGCTTCGACGCAAGTAGGCACGTATGCCCGTCGAGGACCAACGGTTCGGTCCTGACCGGCGCGCGGTCTACGTCTTCGCTAGCGGTTCGTCGCTTCATCGTGTGAGCCCGTATGGCTTCTTTTGCGTCGACACGCTTCGTATAAGCCGCGTGCTTGGCTTTCTCGCGCTCGGAAGCGTCGTGCTTCCGGGTAGCGCGTCTCGCTCGTCTGCGAGGCTTCCTCTTCGTGTGAGGTTCGTTCGTCCCGTCGGACTTCGTTTCTTCCCCCACGTCGGGTGTCGTGTGACTCGAGTTGGCCTTCGCGGCCGTGAGCTTTACGTAACTCTCGTTCATCGGTGAGCCTGCGGAGGACCAATCATCGACGTCGGTCGTCCCCCTTTTACGTAAGGGTTCAGGCGATGTGGGTGGCTCGTGACCTACATCGCCTGGTCGTTTCCCGGCGCGGGGCCGTTCGACACGTTGTCGTCGTGAGCCCACGAAGCTCGTTCGTCATCGTGACTCGTTTCCACCTCGAGTGGTGTTTCGTCAGCGGAGGTCGTCACGTAGACTCCGCTGCGGCCATTACGCTGGCCATTTCGTTCGTTCGCCCACGGGCGGGGGTCACGTCGGTCATTACGAAAGTCGCCGCGGCGCCTGTCGAAGGGCCTTCCCCCGTCACGATTGGGGTTTCGGAGTATCGTAGGCGGCGTGCCGTACCTCCGCGGGGTCACGTTCCCTCGCTCGCCAGGTCGTTCCTGGTTACGTTTGGCCATTCGTTGGCGGAAGTACTCAGCCTGACGTGGGTTGCTCTTCACGTGGAAGAGGTAGTACTTGTACGCGAAAAAGATCCGTTGATCTGGCGTCAGACGCGGACACGTAAACGTCGAGTGGCCATCTTCGCGGCATGACCAACACGACAGCGTCCAGTAATCATTCGGGATTACGGAGTGCGCCAATTGCGTCTGCTCGCTCGTGAGCTTCGGCACGTCCTCGCATGGACGGTTCAATCGAGCTTCGAGCTCGTCCGGCTTTTCGTTTGCCGTTTTCGTATCGTTGGGCGGCGGCCCGTTCGTGAAGAGGATCGCCTCCAAATTCTCGGCAACGTGAACCGCAGCGAGCGACACGTCGTCGTCGTCCCTCGCGGGGATGTTCGGGTTACCATCGTGGTAACTGGGCTCGTTAGCCCGTTCATTACGTAAGTACGCGGACTCATCGTAGTCCGCGAACTTCCTCGACTCGTGGTCGGAAATAGCCAACGTAGGCTTCACCGGAAACCGCACTTTCGGTTTCGCGGCTGACGCGACAGCTGCCGTACGTGCACGGAAGGTCGTTCCTTCGGCCGTCGCCAATCGTCTCACAACGGTGAGGTCGTTCCTCTCTCGTTCGGGGAGTGACCGGAGTCGTTCCGTCACTGCTGCCCGCGTCGAGGGCAGCAAACCACGTACGTAGTGGTGAACGAGGAGTCGATCCGTAAACACGTAGTTACACGCCCGCGTGGCGGTGTCGAGTCTATCAGCGTACTGATTCTCGTCCTCGTTAGGACTCTGCGTGATCATCGTGACCTTTTCGTAGGCCTCCTGCAGCACGTCGTCTTGCAGGTATCGTTTGATCAACGCGTTGATTACGTGAGGCCACGAGAACCTCTTCGTCGGATCAGTCGTGATCACGCCAGTCGTACACTGGGAATCGTAGAACCGTCGGGCGTCCCCTTCGAGGAAGAAGTGCAGCGCACGTACTGCCACTCCCTCGCACACTCCGAGTGTGCTGAACCCATCACGTATTTGGGCGAGGAATCCGAGTAACGTAATCGGATTCCGGCCGGAGAACGGCTTCAACGTAGGGAAAAGTCCCTCCAGCTCACGTTTGAGCTTATGTACGCTTTGACTCTCGTTCACGTAGAGATGTTCACGTACATCGTTAAGTCGGTACATGCGGTACGACACCACGTTCGCAAATGCGTCGAGCATTGTCGTGTGCTCTGCCAACGCGTGGCAAACGGGTCCGAGGGCGTTCCCTGGTAAGCGTACCGCGTCGGCACGTTCGTTTTCGTGGACTCGCGTGTCCGTCGTGCCGAACGTACCCAGCCACGGAATGTACGTCTCACGTGGCGGGGGAGCTCTCGTATCGAATTGCGCAGCACGTGCTGCGTCCGCCGACCGCGCGTGGTCTGGCGTATCGTTAAAACGTAATTGCCTTCGTGGCGTCTCGTCGGGGTGGGCGATGGCTCGTTGCACTGTCGCCCCCCTTCCGTACGTTGTCGGGGTCGTCGGACCGGGTGTTGGTGGGTATCCTCCCGGAACGGCCGGGGAGGATTGCGAGTTATAGGCGCGCGAGCCTTCGTAATTCGGATCGCTTCCGCTCGGCGGAGCGGAACGTCCGGCGACGATTTCGTTGAATACTACGACAAACGAGTCGAGTCTTCCCTCCACGGCGGAGAGGCGGTTTCGTAAATCTTCGTTTTCCCGTTCGAGGGTCGCTGAGCGTTCACGTAACGCACGAGCTTCGCGCTCCGAGACTCCGAGTCTCTGCCTTACGGCTTCGTCGACGGCCGCGTCGCTCGCCCTTTCGATGTGACCTCGAAGGTCTTCGTACACTACACGTAGTGCCGTGGGAGTCACGTTCCCTTCGTTGAGCTGACCGCGCGTTGCGGGGTCCATACTCACGGACTCAAACGGGCTTACCGTACGTGGTAGCTGGCCGATCGCCTCGATATCCGGCGGGATAGATCGATCAGTCGCGAAGATCGCTTCTGCTGACAAGGCCACGTCGGCTTCGGCGTCCGCTGACGTTGGCAACGGTTGCCTGGGCGACGCGCTGGAATTCGACACAGCGTAATTCATAGACCGTCGTCTGTAGCACGTAGCTTTTCGTTAACGTAAAAGAGCTCAACCTCGTTGGTTGTCGTTATGCTCGTAGCAACTTCTAGGTCGAGAGACCAGTGTGGAACAACGTTAGTTCTAGATAGCTGGTACGAGCTACGGACACGCTGTCCTTACGAAACGAAACGAGCAGTCCACCCGCTGGTGTTTGACTGTATTGTTAGAACGGTAGAAGGTAGAGTGGTTAGCGAGTAGACACGAGCGTCACGACGCAACAATCCACGCGAGGATTACGTTAGCAAACGAGGTGGTACGTCACCGGAGGCGCTCTCAACCAAGCCCGGAGGCACTACACGCAATCAGCCTTACGTGCGGCGATGGGTAGGGAGTACGCAGCTCGACGGAGACGAAGCCTCGTTAGGCAGAACGTAAACGTAAAACGTAGAAGTCAGTCGTAGACTAGAGCCGTTGCTCGATCGTTGTCTTGTCCCCTTTCCCTCCCGGCACGATGCCAATACCTATATGGCCACGATGGCATCGCTTTACAGTGTAAACACTGCTCGTAACGTCCCCGAATGGGAAAGGACCTTGTGGGTCACACGTAGGGACCCGTTGGTCCGTTGGCCGTTGCCAATACGTTCGTTGCACACGTGTGCAGGTTGCGCGCGCGCATGCGCCAGCAATGTTCGTGCATTGCTGTCGCCGGTCGTATCCGCCGAAATTCGAATTCCGCGGAAAACGTAAATATTTGCAATTTCGGAATTGCCACGTATACTACACGCGTCACTGGGTACCGCGACATGATTATGCGGAAACGCTTTCACGCGATGTACCCAGACATCCCACATGCTGCGCTCCCAGCCACATGTGGTGATGATGCCCCCCATCCCTTCCTCTTCCAATTCCTTGCCCATCCCTTCATCCTCCATTCCTTTGCCCCCACCACCTCAACTGGAATCTTCCAGCGATTCCGAGGTTGCCCCTGTTCCTGTCTCTACCCCTGCCGTGTCGGCATCCTCCCCTGCGGTGACCTCGGTCAAGCCGACTGCGCGTGGTCCCCAGGATGGCAGCGAACGCTCTGGTCCAGTTTCCCACGCCGGGACTGGTACCCCCAACCGTCCTGTCCAAGCCGCGCAGGAGCAGGTCTCACCGGCTTCGCAGCCTGAGCCTGCGACTCCGGCTGCCGAGCAGCACCCTGCTGCTCCGGCCCCCGCTGTCGAAGCTTCCCGTTCTGCATCTGCTAGCAGTTCGGGAAGCTCCAGCGATGACAGTTTCGTCCCTTCACCATCCGGTGGGGTTGGACAGAAGACGGTTGCGAGGATTTCGACGGAGGGCCCTACTCCCGAGAATGTGGTCGAGGGCAGCAGTGCGAAGGGCGGTGCAGATCCTGACAAAGATGTCATTGAAGTCAGTGATTCTGCACCGCCCGGAGTGGAAACTTCTGGGAGGAAAGTGATGCCCAGAAGGAGTACCCGCCTGCAAGCGAGTCGTTCCGGTCGTGGTGGAACGGCGGGTGGTGCTGTGGAGGTCGTCGAGCTGGAGAGCGCCCCCGAGGATGCGGGTGAAAACTCCATCCTCGGGAAGCGTAACTTGGATGCGCCTTCTGCGACGCCCGAGCCTTCTACCAAAAAGAGAAGGCTCGGTGAGACTTCATCAAAGTCGTCGTCAAAGAAATCCAAGTCGGCTTCCCGAGGTCGCTCTCGGGAGCCGGTTCTCCAGTTCGACGACGCCCAGGAGAATCCCATTCCCGACAGTATCGTCGATGAGAATGTGGCCGCCGTTCTCCCCAGCGCAATTGCGTCTGGCAGCCGGATGAAGTACTATATGGAAAGTACGACGGTGGAGACGGTTCGGGCGGAAATGAGGGCGGCAGCATTCCAGGCAGCTGCATCGCCGGGTGCTGAGGATACGGTGGTGGAACAGTACTTTGCGGTGAAGCGGGCGTTGCTGGAGAACTTGGGGGTTATTGTGTTGGAACGCTTGTTGGAATCGTCCACGGCTGGGAGTGCGACGCATGAGCTGTTCGGTCACTTCGCTAGGCAGTTCCCGCTGGTTGAGGAGGTTGAAAAACCCTCTCAGCAGTCTGATTCTAACGATGACGACAGGGAGCCACAGGACGAGCCGCCAGCTTTCGCAAAGCCCGGCTTCGATCCTTCGCCGTGGCAGTTCATCCACAACGTGGGTGCTGCGGCAGGCCGCATCGATGGTGGTCGTGGGCGCCTCTCTCTGCCACGGCGTGAGTTGTGCGATAAGCTGGAGGAGGAAAATCTGGATATGTACAAGAACAAGTTGGTGGCAGAGCTTGCTCTTGGTGTTTGTGCGGAGTTCTTGAAGCTGGGAATGGAGGGTGATGATCCTGTCTTCTTCCCGAAGACAGGATTGCGGCTGCTTCTTACAGCAGATGGGGCTGCGGACCAGGATGGGCACACGGACTTCAAGGTATCAACGAGTCGTGTTGCAGGACCTACCGAGTCTCCATCATATTTCATGATGTCGAGCGGAGCAGATGGATTTTCTATAGTAGCTGCCCCTTATAGTCATGTATGCCTAGCCAATCCGGACGCCGATATGTGGAAGGTTCCCATTCATAGGCTTTATGTGCCACCCTATTCCGTATTGGTTGGTCGCGGTGACCTTTACCATTACGGGGTCGGCTTCAGCCGAGGAGATCTTCCTGCAGGCGAGAAGTTAGTCTATGGCCTGCCCACGCGCGGCCACATCTACTTGAAGACGGAGAAGGACGTCCTCACGGACCACATCCACACCGTCGAATATTACAAGTACGATAGGAGCAATAGATAGCATACCAGAAGTATTAAAACCTATACTACTGTTCCCTGCTAAAAAGTTCTGTCTTTCTCATCTCAACATTGTTATCTTAGCCCACTTTTCGGTTTTCATCTATACATCTGGCCTTCATCTCATAGTTTAGTGGTACTCAGCAGATTGCTTGCTACTTTTTAATATTAGTCGACAACGTTGTATGATTTTACTAGCTAGGCCGTAGGGGGAGACTAGTTTCAACCCTTGACAACGCGCACATTTCGACTACGAGAGCCGTCACTGTGATAAATTATTGGTAGAATTTTCGTCTATCTTCCCACCTACACTAGGCTACCTATATATATACAGGGTATAACCTGAACAGAGACCACGTGAGGTAAAATACTCCTGAGAGCTGCTCACAGCCGTACAGACCTTTGCTGAGCAATTTTCCCGACTTCACACTTCGCTTCTCACCTTTACCAAGATGGGAGAAGGACGAAACTCCCTGCTGCTTACAGCCGAAGCCGTTTACCAGGGTTCCTTACAGCAAAGTCATCGTTACGATGACTTTGCTGTAAGAAAAGAAAACATTACAGCAGCCACGATTTCTTTACCGGGTAAAAAAATTGTGGCCGCTGTAATGATTTGCTGTAAGGAACCGTTTCCTTGCAGTGGCCAAAGAATTTTTTACCGGGTAAAAAATCAGCAAGAAATTTTACCGGGTAAAAAAATTGTGGCCGCTGTAATGATTTGCTTTCTTACAGCAAAGTCATTGTTACGATGACTTTGCTGTAAGAAAACGTTTCATTACAGCGGCCACAATTTTTTTACCCGGTAAAGAAATCATGGCTGCTGTAATGATTTGTTTTCTTACAGCAAAGTCATCGTAACGATGACTTTGCTGTCAGCATCCCCGGTAAACGGCCCGCACTGTAATGGGGTGACTGCTTCTCCTACATCGCTCTCTTACTGGTGTTCTACATGCTGCGTTGCTACACAATTTCGCACTCACATCTTTCTAGTTTCTCTCCTTTTCGTATCCATAGGTATAGCAGTAGAGAAGTGGATAGTTTGCACTCCAGGCCGCAGATGCCTTCCTGCAGTCATGTCACGATTGTTGTAGTGTAGTCTATAATATCTAGCGCTCTTGGAAGATGATGCACAGTCTATTGTCTCTGTCAATGCGTGTTTTATCAAATCTATCAAAGTAGCTCAGTTAGCTGGCCAATATTTTCTACCATAGTCAGCAAATATCTCCTCATCAGCTTCAACGTCTCTGGTCAGAACGACCTTGACAGCATGGGGATTCTTGATATTTGAAGCAAAGTCCGGTTTGTCTATGGCATCGCCTTGTCGAAACTCGGCTGACTGTGTTCGACTCACCTCGGTCGCTTTCTCCATTCCGTCAATGACCCGACAATCATTGAGGTAGCTGGTACAATTATAGACCGCTGGAACGAGCCAAACCTTCCGAACAGGTGCACCCCTCCCTATGTACGTGGTTTCCAATTCCATGTTGTAGTCCTGGAACCTCTCTCTTGTGCACCCAAATCCTTCCGGGCCGTACATCACTGATCTCTGCGGTTCCGAGTCTCGAATCTTCGCATAGAAAATCGTCCCATTGTACCAGCCAATGACCGTCCCCTTCTTCAGTTTCTTCGCCGCGAATACGCCAAACCCACCACCTCTTACCTCCGATTGCGAAACATAGACACCGTAGAATGCGGCATCGGCAGCCAGAATCGCGTCCGGGTCTATGCTCCAAAACGAGTGCATGTCCTCGGCCGGCCACTGGTCCATAGGCACCCCGCCCAATCTGTGAAGCATAGACCCGTCCTTCTTCATTGACGCAACGAACACAAGCAGATGGTTCGGCAATGCTGTCACAGCAGGGAATCCTTCTGGTGCATCTGAGATGTGCTTCTGACGAAGCCTTGGAGCTTTTCCTGTGACCGGTACCGACTCGTCCCCAAGAATACTCTCCACCTCACGCTGCAAGATCCCCCATATCGCCCGGCTTTCACCTCACTGACGAAAACATGCAGTATCCACTCCTGCGATGCATCGTGGCACCTTTTTTCCTTCTCACACCCAATGAACCGACGATACGTACCATCCCTCAACGTCATACACGCTATGGCTGTGCTGTACGTTCCCGAGAAGAAATCCATCACGATATCGTTCTGCTTCGAAAATCGTTCCAGAAGCTCACGAAGAGTGGTCAACGCCTTCTGCTCATGGCGCAGTCGGTTGTTCTGCCCATCGTATTGAGCTTCACCAGCCGACAACCTCGGAACGTTGTCAATCGCGTTGGTGAACCCAGGGTGCCTCGATATGTCCGGATTGTGCAACCTGTAATCCACCATATCGTACGCAGCCATACCCTTCCCCCGCTTATAAGCATGGATAACGAAATCGTGCATATTATGCAGTGTGCACGTTTTCGTCGATGGATTGGACGTAAAGCTGTGTGGTCGGCGAGATAGCACGACTGGAACACTGTCCACAATCATCTTGCCAGGCTCGGCATTTCTGATTGCATCCATCCATGCCACGAGTTGGCGCACGCTGGAATAGATCAGAGCATGGCCGCCAGGCCGAAGAACTCGAACTATTTCACACGCAACACTCGCCAACTCTTCCGGCTCCAGAATATCGTACTCCGAGTTTTCTCTGCCGCCTTCCCGCCTCGTGTTGAATGGAGGATCAGTGAGCACAAGCTGAACACTGTCCTCCAACACGCCATCTTCCAGGAAACTAATTTTGTCCTCCACCTCTTTGGCTACATCAGTGGCGTCACAATTCACAGTGTGAATGTAACGCCCCATCACAGCTTCCAGCTTGGTGACGTATTCTGGCTTGGTTTCCTTTCCGACGTCAACGAGCGGTGCTTCTGTAGGCGATACAGTGTCAACCTCCATAGCGTCATCCTCTTCCGCATCTTCTCTTGTTGCTGTTTCGCTAGCAACCGCCGCATTATCGTCCTCTCCACCACCACCGCGCTCCAGCCTAGCCTTCTTCCTCTGTGGCTCCAGACTATCCTCTTCTATATCCTCGCTGCCATTGTTTGGCACTGCTGCGGATATTTCCATCTGCGCAGGTGCACCTTCAAGGATGCCAGGCTCGGGCGTATCCTCAAGACTGTGTAACTCATCCATGGTCAGAGGAAGCTTTCGTTGCTCTCGGGTTCGCAATAACCAAGCCTTCAGCCTCCTCTGACCATCCAGGGCATGAGACGTGTTCAACTTGGCTCGCATGAACGAGTTCAATCCGAACTTGTCAGGAGTGTCGAAAAGCAAGGCTCGAAGTCTCTGCATCAGCTGACCACGCTCGGCGAAAACATTCACCTCAGTGACACATTGGCGTATCGACAGCAGGAAGGCGCTTGTCAATGATCGCAGCCTTGCATCCACAGCCACTGGAAGGTCGGCACAGAACCCGTTTTCACTGTCTACAGTTTTCGGGACAATGGTCAGGTTTTTCCGATGCTCCTCGACCGCACAGCCATCAGACCGATTCGGGAGTGACCTGAAGCAAAGGCTCGCGGGATCGAATACCATGAACGGCCAGCACATCGATTCAACATCCTCATACCCCAACACTCTTGCCCCGGTATCCCATGCAGCTAACACACGGTCGACAACAAATCCAAGCTGGTTGGCTTGCGCACTGGATGTTGCAATTCCAACCATTCCACCACCACCAATGGCCCCGGATGTGGCTCTGGCCCGCCTAGATGGCACACTGCCCATCTCCTTACTGCGAATAGCCAAGATACACTGGCACATCATAACCATCAGCCTCCTGAACCGCTTCTGGCTAGCCTGCAAAGAATCTTGCATGTCGGATGTAGCGCCGTCCAGAAAGTACCTGCTCGAAAGCAGTTCACGGTTCAGTGGAGAGGACAATTCTCCGCGGGGTGTCTTGCCAAACATTTCGACGGCACGAGAACTAGTCACCCCCACCTGTTTCGGAAACTCAACCATCCTCGGAGAATCACCCATCTCTGCATTGAGTCCCCATGCATGACAAAACATTTGCCACAGACGCAAATCAATCGCACTCGAATCTTCTGCTCGGTGATACGGCCGAAGCACAGCCAGAATAGACATGCATGAGCTGTACTGCGGTTTACCACTCAGGCTTGAAGCAATTTGGCCGCTTGGATCGCAGGATTTGATCCAGCCCAACACATCAGCCATCCTCACAGACGAAATGTGAGCGTACTTGTCCTTTCCGTTTTGGACCCAGTACTCGTCTCTGAGATCAACGGCGATCATCAGATACTCAACAAACATCATGCGCCTTTGCAGGCCTGCAATGTCGTTGGATGTCGTCGCTCTCGCACGGTCCAGCACAACAGCAGTACTGCTGTTGGTGTCCGCCACGATAGACTCTTCTCGCATAGGAATCGTAACGCCAGGAGGAAAGACGCCCTTCTCCATTCCACGTACAATTGCCATGCAGCAGTGCGCTCCATCCAATATCTCCAGAACGCCTTCTCGAAACCTGCCAGTCACGGGATGAGCTGTGTCATAACCGCTGTTGCGAATGCTCTCCATGAGCGCTTCCACATGACTTCCATCGACATCGCGAATCGATACGAATTTGCTGACTTGATTGGGGTCGATGAACAGCCATCCGTCGTGCTTTTCACCGTGATTGTGGAACGTTCCTTCCATGGCGAACAAAGGTAGAGTTTTTAAGAAAGGGATAGTTGGTTGCTGCTTGACCAGGGTGGCGCAAAGCAGAAGTTGGTTGTTTAAAACAAAGTGTCAGCGAGTGGTAGCACTTCGGTGGCTGTTTCCTTTCCACCCCTGTCCGAACCTTTACAAGATAACTACATCGACTGTTAGCTCAATAATCAATCTAATACTAAAGTAATACTCAAAATATTTTTCCATGCAATTTATTGGGCCCCGTAACATCTCTAAACGTATCTTTGTAGTCCAATCGTATGCATCCGACATTCACTTCTAGAACGATTATTCACATCAAATTTTATGCTGCAATCAGTTCATGGCAGACATCATCCACACTGACGTGTCAATTTTGTCAATTGTCCATTCTATTTCTACACCACCTAAACATCTCTTCTCGACCTTTCCAATCCTCCTAGTATATACTACTCTTTAGCAGAAGGTAACGGTTAGGCTTTCACTAATACAACAATTCTATCCCATAGCTATCCCAACATGCTTCCTCTCGCTCTAAACGACGTTATAGAAGTTCAATGGGAACTTCGGCCGTTTGGGAGGAAACGAAAAATTGTGTGGTGGTCTGCAATCGTCAAGGAAATTACTCAGGTCAAGACTGAAACAGACCCATTCCTCCATGCATTGCTCGAATACAAAGCTGAATATGGTTTCGACTCTACCCTTTCTCAAGTCAAGATTTCAGATCGTAACGAGCTCGTCGACAAGGATTCCGGAAGGGTTCTCCCGTGGCGAAGTGGTGAGCTTCGCAGTATGGACTCACCTGCATCCCCAGCAGAGAGAGACCCGGACTACGGCATTGACCACACTCGCCACCGCCACCGCGGCATCCTTCAAGATTGCACTGCGGATCAAATGAAGAAGACCGTAGCAGAAATGCTGGCAAGATTGGAAAAGCTGGAGTCAGCTGCCAAACATCCTCTTCCCCCTCCATTCGATTCCAACAGCTCCATGACCTCCTCTGCTCTGACTGTATGTAGCATTCTGTTTCAGAAGCTTGGTGTGTACACAGACAAGCCCCTCTCCCTCCGGATGACGAAATCCGAGCACTCCAGGGGAATGCGACAAACATCGCAAGAAGAAATCAGAGTACAGGCCGACTGCTCCCTTGCTCAATTCCGCACTATTGCCATTCAATGCAAGGCGAAAGAGAATCGTGACGTTCTCTTCCAGCCGTCCTTTGAGGACATCACCTTTCCCTCTGGAAATGAGTCGGATCTTTCCATCATTTTCCCCACCTTTCAGGCACTATGTGACTCCATAGGTACCTCGCAACACGGGTTCCAGAAAATATTGGTGAAGAGCAGGGCGGAACGCGATGGAGGCAGCTCATCGATTGTCCGAATTTTAGGAAATCTAGTCGACGTTGATTGCTCTCATGATGCTCCTTCTTCCGCATTTCTCGTCGGCTCATCTGCTTACGTCCTGTCCAGCCCAGACCAACGTATGACAGTTCTTTGCAGAGACTCCTACGAGTTTGACCACGTCAACAATACATTTTTACATCCCCTATGTCTTAGCCAACTATCACAGTCTAGCATCGTGGACTCTTTCCACCTACGTGATAAGGCTAATGTTACCTATGGAGCAACGTTTTCGTTACTGTGGAGACGTATTCAGCGCCGAGCTTGTTACAGCACTTTCCAGCCTCTATCAACCGCAGAGACGTTTGGTACACTACATCTACGCTTACCTTGCTGTATTTTCAGTGGTACTACTACATGCCAGGAGCTTGAAGACATTGGCTATGAGGCTATCTCTCGTCTTGGCTTCAATGCGGATTCAGACAATACCCACCCTCGCTCTCCTCCACCTGCCAACTGCAGTCCTGAGCAAAAATAATAAAGTACATATATCCGTAGTTATCCTGTTCCTGGGTATTTCATTCTAGAGCTCCTGTGGCCATCAATTTCTAGTAAAGACGGATACCCTCGCCCCTTCCTACTTCGACTATTCCACTACCTGTCTCTGCGCTATTCCTTCGACTTGACACTATCGTCTGACTGGTTTCCTGATGTCTCGTATCTATCTACTTCCATCTATTACAAAATTCAACTCAACAGAAATTTTATTTCTTCATTCTTCGTCTACTATACCGAAACCGGTTCCATCCGATACTACTCCCCTTCATTCTCGATTTCATCATCGACAAATACCTTCACATATTCTTCATCTCCTCCGTCCTCTTCCATAGACCTGAAGCTCTCCTCCAGCACTGAGTCCCCTCCATCGTCTACATTCAGTTCTTCATATCTATCACGCGATATAGTCAAAACCTCCTCATTCATAAAACGACTACTCACCCGCTCCCCGGAAGAAGCAGTTTCACTGCTTCATTGATTTCCCGGATTTGCGCTCCTCCCACCTCTGCTCCACTTTGAAATTTCAAAATCGTTCGGAACCCGTATGCAAGTATGTAGATGAATTGCAAGGAGTATTCTGAACGTCGCAGGAACATGTTCTTATCAGAACATTGCGTGTAGGCGAATGCAAAGTTCAGTGCAACCTCTACTAAATTGATCCTCCTAGTCACAAACCTCTTGTCCGGTTCTCCAATTATTTGAACTTCGTACTCGACTTTGAATACCATTTCTTTTCGCACAGCAATGAAGTCGCGAAGAATCTTCATATTCTTGTCATCCATTGCTGCGCGCTCCGCTGCATTCATTTTCCTCTGCGCCGAGTACAGACTTGGAACTGACTCAATGTCCAGCCCACCGTCGTGCAAATGATGCTCCATTCGGACTGAACCTTGAAACCCACTGTATAGAACGAATCCAAGATCTCGGATGAACCGGTTTCGCACATGATCTCTGGACTTGTTCATAAACCCGGTCACTGCCGTGAGTGCCGATTTCGTCACAGTGATGCCTACCTCCTTTCTGTGCAACGGCCCATTGTCACCAACCTTTCTTCGCTTCTGCTTTCGAGCGGCCCCATCACTTCCCTCGGACGTCCCATGCATTCCATCCATGCGAGCAGAGTCCGTTCCGCGAATTGTCTCCTCAATGGTCCCGGTAGTCACATACCCCCGCGCCCTCCACCGTTCGATACCTTCCGACGTTCCATTGGAGCTGGAACGGTCTCCTCCCTCTCTGAAAGAATTGTTTTGACACGTATTCTTGATTAAAGAGGTCACAACTTGGCAGCGCAATTCAATGTGGTTCCGGCCGGCAAGCGTCCTATTGAACACATCCTTTCGCTCATTGCTCTGCCTGGCGAACATCAGCGTATTGATTAGCTCGCATCCGTTGAAATGCCTATCCCTCTTATCCACCATTGCCTTCGTGTACGTTGGAACAACAGCACACAGCACAGCACACACCATTTCGAACGTGAACGATTTCTCCGCATCCTGCGCAATGCGGAGACGTTCCCTGTCCTTCTCAGAGGCGATCTTCTTCGGATGTCCTTGTCCCTGGCTCAGAAGCCCATCGACGATGCCCTTGACCTCCTGCATATCGGTGTTTAGCATGGAGACAGTCTTGGCGACAATTCCGAGAGTCTCGCGTAATTGAATGGTGCTCTTCTCGACGGCATCCATTTTATCACTCAGGGCTTTCAGCTCTGCAGTGATGTTCGAAAAGCCCTCACGCGTTATTTCGGAAAATGCAGCGATGCTCACGGAGGTTTCGGGATTCATGTTGAACTTGCAATTGGAGTTTGCTAAAAGGAGAAGTGCTTTGAAGGAAGGGTGTCACGCTTAGTACAGCAGTGTTGTAGCAAATATCATTCCAGTGGATGCATCCATCCTGTTCTACTCTACATAATAATAATGCTTCTCGGTGCTCCGTAACGGTTATTTTTCATAATTTAGTGGTGGATGGTGCGTATTCTTTCCTTTGCTACCACCCACGTCCTGTGAATACCACACCTCGCTACCAGACTGACGTCTCCTACTCGACACTTTCAATGCAAAGATAGATAGATATAATTTGAAATGCTAAACTCAACATAATATAGTCTACTCTGTACTTTCTCTCCTTACGGTGAGACAAACGAGATATGTTCAATCTTCCCTATCTTTCTTTCTACAACGTCCTATTCAGCATCTAGCTTCCCCGCACCCAACTATCTGTAAAGCACCATCACAATTACTATAGTCGTATTCCACACACCATTCCAATATTTACCTTCACACTAACACTATGCTCCATATTTCCTCTAAGTCCACTCCACCAGACAGTGCTGTCAACCAATGCACGGTACTACCCGCAGACAATACAATTTGCTATCTACACTACTGTCTACAGATTTCCCCAGACAGTGCAGTAATACAATACAATGTACTGCCTCAGACAGTAAAATGTACTGTCTGCACATACTGTCTGGCGGCAACACTTCCAGACAGTAAAATTTACTGTTCTGGACAGTAAATTTTACTGTTTTTGGTACTGTCCAGATTTCGTGCCAGTTTACTGCTGCAGCAGTATTCTGAAATTTCCAGACAGTAAATTTTACTGTCTCCGCGCACTGTCTTGGCCAGACAGTAATTTCTGCTGTCTCAGACAGTAAATTTACTGTCTTTTTTCATTCCCAACACCGTAGTGTAGTCCTGGTTGTAGAGATAGTAAGATTTTAGATACGATAGTTCGATTTTATGAGTAGTCTAGTCTAATGATAGAACTGAAACAATCCTTCAGGCATCGTTGTCCTTGCTACATAAAAATTCTGACATCCTTTTAGATCACACTTGGTTATCCCTATACACTTCTATGAAGACCACCGAGAGAGATACTCCATTCTGCCCGACATTTCGTAGCCAGATGCCTGAACATGCGGCTGGAATGGCATTTCCACCTCATTCTATCGTCCTGAACATCAATTGTAGGCACTAGAAAGTATTACCCTAGGCATCATATTCTACTACTTTCCCGTTCTGTCCGAGTCAGTACCGCCAGGCACTACAATTTACTGGTTCAGTATAGACTTCCCGGCAGTAAATTATACTGTCTCAAGCACTAGTTCCAGGTAGTGAAATGTACTGCCACAGGTAGCACTTCCAGGTAGTACACTGCACTGCGACAGGCAGTAACTGGTACTGTCCTATGCCCTGTCGAGTACAACACTATCAGACAGTACTTTACGCTGATCTGGACAGCTCTATAATACATCAAAATCTACTACTTTTTGTAGTGCTGTGGGGCAGCAATTCACATATCCTGGAGCAGTACAGCGTGGCAGTGATTTACACATACGCAAGTAGTAGAGCACGGCAGCACTTTCCACCACGGCAAGTAGCACGGTACGGTAGCACTTTTCGTATCATAAAGCAGTACTATCAGGCAGCTTTTCCCAGAGACTATCAGCACCTCATTTCATTGCTTTCACACATTTCGTCAGACATCATAATTTACTGTCCCCACTCGCTTCCACAGGCAGTAGAATACACAGCCTCGAAGCATGTCTGCTGTCATCATATTCCACTGCATTACTCTACTGCCAGAACATAGACTTGTCACTACCTGTAAGTACAAAAAAAAGCAGCACCACACAGCAGCAGAAATTACTGCTTTGTCCAATAATAGAATACAGTACATTTCTCTGCCTCTGCCATGACCTGCAGGCAGTATCATACAGTACATCGGGGCACTACCTAAATATAGCAAAATGTGCTGCCGTCATTAGGGCCTGCAGCCAGCACAGCACGCTGCCGGAAACACTAGCTTCTACTGCCACACGGTGCATCCCACGCCACCAAATAGTACTGCCGTGGGCCATATTCCTGGACAGCATATTTTACTCCCTCCCCGTGCTGCCCAAGTCAGCACAATATACTACTTTATTTTACAGGCCAATGTAGCACAAATCACTGCCAGAAAGACAATCTAAATCCAGCAACTATCACTGCCTCCCACCACTGCCTCACCTCATACATCCAGGCAGTACTTTCTACTGCCGTCGGCAGCACATGGCCACTGCCTCCGGGCAGTGCACTGTACTGCCGGCAAGTAGGGCATTAATTTATATTTTTACAGTACTAAATTTTACTGCCTCAGGCAGTAAATTTTACTGCTGTACAGTACTGCCCCAGGCCCGATTTCAGACACAGTAGTGTCCATCTCTACTCTGACCAAGACGCTACAACAAATACTAACAGACTCTCTCTCTCCCATACTTCGGTTCTTTCTTCTCATTCTCCCCTCCCGCTCCCCTTTCGGTACTTATTTTCACCTCCTCTTCAACCGCTATGGGTTCATTTCAATTTCTAACTTTTCCTCTATTGATCATCTCCATACTTCATTTCGTCTCTACTCTACTCCGAAATAGGAAATAGGCTTTAGTTTTCTACAGATCACAGTAGATAGATAGCATTTTTGTAGAGTAGAAATGGTAGTACTATCAATAGTTTAATTCATAGCTCTTTCAAAATAAACATTCTGTCTCCTTCCCTACCAGGAAGAAGATGCAATTCTGGTCGACATGACCAATCTGTCATATTTTCAGTTCCTATCCGTCCTACCCTTCCCATCCTATAGATCCCATGATTAGAATAGTGGCGTCTCCCACCCGCCGAAAGCCAGCGTCCCTCCCTATCTATTCCGTCCCGTCCGCTGGTAGATTTACCGTCCTTTCCGCCCTTCAACCACCTTCTTTGATGGTACTATACCAGTCAAATCAGTACTACAATCCATCTATACTGCTGGTTTGCAACCATTACACTGCAACAAAAATCCATACAATATGATGGAAAAAAACCTGTGTATCCATTGGTAGAATCTACTTCAGACGATGGAATTATTCCAGTCTTTCGACTGCTTCAAACCAGTGTCGGGTCTGGTTGAAAACCAGTGGGTACGCTGGTTTCAACCAGCTGATGTGCTGGTTTCCAACCAGCACTCACTGTGCCAACAACCAGCCTACCCTCTGGTCATATTCCATCACCAACACTGGTATACTTCACTTCATTGGCTGGTCAAAATCCAGATCACCTCCTGAAATTAACCAGCACAGTACGCTGGATCATAACCACTGTCCGACCCACCGCCGTGGCCTGGTGCAAACCAGTACCCCCTGGCCAAACCATCCAATCCACTGGTTTTCAACCAGGCCACCCGTACTGTACATGCACTGGAATTTCACCAGCAAATTTACTAAAATATTAGATGGCGCTTATCTAGAGGTTGGGGATCGTTTTAACCAGCGACGTGGCCTGGTTTTTCACCACTGTACGAACTAAAATCTGGGCTGGAAAAATAGCCATTTTTGCTCATGCTGTGGCCAGAACGCGACCCACGAGGTCGGTCGCTGCCCCCGAGGCCACCGAAATAACCAGCACGATTGCCACGACGGCGTTCGGAACGGGAAGCGGCCCGCGGCACGTAAGCATCATCGTTGCGCACGTGCACGAACTCCTGATTATCGCCGCTTGCGTAGTCGGGGCGTATAACTCGATACTCCGGCCCCAACGAGAGAGCGCCGCGAGCCTCCGCCAACGCGCTGGTGACGGAGATTAACGTATCGGAACCGTCCACCGGGATTGCATGAAGCAACTCGTAGTCGGCCAGGAAGTCCAACGAGGACCCCGGCAGCAGGCACGCGCGCCCGAACACACGACGTTCCACGAATAGCAAGCACGCAAGCACGCGAGCATCGCTGCGTGTTCGATGTCCACAGCCATGAGGAAACGTTCCTTCACGGGGGCAGCCGCGTCCTTCACGGCATCGGTAAAGTAGTGCACCACGCGTGGTAGCAATGTGGATGACCCACGAGGATCCGGGTAATCCTCTACCACGTCCTGCAACGACGGGAAGTAGAGTTCGTTCGGAATGGCCCACGGAGCCGACGCGTGCGACACGCGGTAATCGTCTGCGTTCGCGTAACGAAGCGCGAAATAGTCGTCGTACGACACCACGCGTTTGGAAATGACGCTCAACGAAAGGGCGGTCTTCCACTCGGCTCGCTGCCTCTCGGAAAGTGTCCGCGGACACACGTAGACAGACGCCAACGAGATGAACGGCGGTTCCTCGGGCGTCCCCTTCCACTGGAACGCGTCCATGCGGTGTACGTATATCGCGTCGTTGACGTCGCGGAGAGCCACGAGCGGTCACAGCAAATTGACGCGAGGATCTGATAACGAATCGATCCCTCGGACCCTTTCGCAAAACGATGAGCGGCACGTCGCCCCCACGGATCTTCCGCGATTCGGGTATAATCGGTAGCCGCGCGGGCATCTAGACGGTCTTTAGCCAACGTGGCGACATCGTCATCCGTGATTGCCGTGCGAGGCAATGCGGCCCACGCGTGGGTCAGAGCGTCTACGTTGAGCGCCACGCCGTCGCGTAGGGGGCTGCCGACTGTTCTCGCGGGATCACCACGTTCCGGCGAACCCTGACGAGGAGAATGAGGTGAACCGTCACGACGAGGTACGCCCGTGCGGGCCACTGCCCCAGCCCAACGCGATGGAACGGCCGCTGCCATCGCGGCCACACCCAGGGACGAGGCTGCGACTTCCGGGATTATGGGTGACGAATTCCCTGATTCTGACGCCGTTGCGTCAGCGCCACGCGGAGCGTCAGTCTTGGCAGCCTCGACAGGCGCAACGGAAGCCATCAGGCGAGACGACGAGGCAACGGCCTGTGGAACACCGGCGTGAGCCGCCCTATCGGAAGGGGCGGGCGCGACGGACGCTTCCGTCGCTGGCGGCGCACCCACCCTGGTGAGGGAGGGAGCGCCCTGCGAAGGGTTCCTCGTTCCACCTCCAGCAGAGCCGGCGGGCCGCGGAGTGTTGGTGTCGGTACTGCGCGTATTAACCATCGTGGTTACCGTGTACGCGACGAAAGCGACAAGTGCAACGAGCACAAGGGGAAAAGCCACGCGGGCGAGACGAGAGAAGAAGAAAACGGAAAAGGCTGCGAGCCGATGCAGGACGAGTTGACGAAGCGAAACGGTAACGGCCTAAGCGATGATGATGACGGATAGGGAAGCGACGAACGCTCCGACGTCTGAGCCGTAGCTTAAATATCGTTCCGACGACCGCTTTCGCAATGCCCGTTGGCACGAAATACACGAGATGGCCGCGGCCTGCGTGCGTATCACGCAGATTCGAACCTCACCCGCGTAGTGGAACTGGAAACTGCATTCGATTGCAAGAGATGCCTACGCGAAGCATTGTAGAACGATGCCAACGGGCAGGCCCCGATGATTACGAGGAAGCGGGAGCGCACGCGCGCGCTCCAGCGCCGTGGCCAACCGATCGGCCAACCGGGCCACGTTCGTTTAGGCGAGATTTTTCGGGACAATTGCCATGTCCGCGATTTTACCCGAAAAGGCGCCAACGCCCCGTGCCTCAGGCGTGTCCTGACGGGCCTCGCGTGGCCGGGACGTCCACGTGTGGGGGTGGGGCTGTGTAGTATACGTGGCCAATACGAAAATGGCAAATATTTACGACTTCCGCGAAATTAGAATTTCGGCGGACACGACCGGGGACAGCAATGTACGAGTATTGATGGCGCATTCGCGCGCGCAACCGGCACACGTGTGCAGCGAACGAACTGGCACGCGGCCAACGGACCAACGGGTCCACACGCGCGACCCACAAGGTCTTTTCCCATTCGGGGACGTTACGAATAGTGTTAACACTGTAATCCGATGCCATCGTGGCTAAATAGGTATTGGCATCGTGCCGGGAGGGAAAGGGGACAAGCATCGAACGAGAAACGAGCTCTAATCTACGACTGACTTCTACGTTATGTTTTACGTTTTCGCCTAACGAGGCTTCGTCTCCGTCGAGCTGCGCACTCCCTACCCATCGCCACACGTGAGGCTGATCGCGTGTAGTGCCTACGGGCTTGGTTGAGAGCGCCTCCGGTGACGTGCTACCTCGTTTACCGAACGTAATCCTCGCGTGGATTGTTGCGTCGTGACGCTCGTGTCTACTCGTTAACTACTCTATCTTCTACCTTTCTACCCATACAGTCAAACACGAGCGGGTGGCACTGTTCGTTGTTTCGTTTCGTAGGACAGCGTGTCCACTGGCTCGTACCAGCTACTTCTACCGAACTACCCACCACAGTGGAGAGACCAATGTAGTAGGTAGAAAATCCGCAAAGCGGCAAAACCACCCTACAGGTGTCCCGAGCCTCAGTAGTGTAGTAGAGCAAGCGAATCTTGCGTCAACCGCCAACGGCGAGTATACCACGAATGGTCTTCCGGTGATACCGGGTGAAGGTTGGGGGTGCTCACGCACGAAGTGCGTATTGATGGAGCGAAAGACGTAACCCGTCGAGCTGTATAGCTAAAGCTAATTCGTCCTGGAAGGATATAAAAGAGCAATGCAAACACTGTTCAGTGGAGTCGTAAATTATACGTGAGTTTACGTTACCTCTAAAGGTTAAGCACTCTGGCTAATCCAGAGGCGTTTTATACTAGACTAAGTTACTGTAAACAGTTAGGGTAGGTAGACAGTTAGGAATAAATATCCTTATGTGCACCAATCAGATCCCTGATTATGGCGACTGCGGGAGCCCGCGAGATCACCGACTGTTAGTGTTACAGTGTAAAGTTAGCTGAGTCAGCTTAGTTAAAATTTGCCCCTTGTGGGGTCTTTAGTTGTCCCAATGGGTCCCTCTCCCTCACTGGTCTGAGGTACAGCGAGGCTGTTTCCATTGGTTATTCCCGAACCGGGGTCGTCCAATAGGATGTCGACACGACCCCACCAGGGCAGACCACTCCGTGGTATGAAAAGAAAGCTATTGAAACCTTCATTACACGAAACGATTCTGTACTGCCAGTTTCTCGACTACGATCTTCTCTCGAAGGCCAGTGACGATCTTCACCATTTCTATTTCTGCAACTCCCTGGTGGAATTGATGACCGGTTCCTCGTTCTGCGCACCGTATGGATCCACAAGCACTGCATAATCATTTATTAGCAGCTGAGGAGCTGAACATGAACTAATTTGAACGAATAAGGTCTGTACCAACCGGTCTGGAGAATACACATAAATTTCTACTAGAGCAATCTCTTTTACTTCAGTTCTACTACACCTTTCGTAAATCCCATACCAAATCTTGCATTTTATCCCTTTTATTGAACTAGCAGGTAACCTCGTTCTCGAAAAGGAGTGAGATGATAGTCCATGTTCTTTCGCCTTCTCGTACCATTCCTGCACTTCTTCCAGAGTACTTCCATGCGAATTCAATTCATTTCTTACAGAATCGAAACTCTCGCCTTGTTCAATACAAAGATTGTGTAGTTTCATGCATGCACATACGACTCGTATGTTTCGACTTAGCGAAAATTCCAGACCACCGCGCAGAACACGCCACCTAGCCGCCAAGTGCCCGAACGCCTGCTCGATATGAACCCGGTGGGAAGAGAGAAAGAAATTGAAATGCTTTTCTTTCTCGTTGCACTGACTTCTTGCGTAAGGATTAATCAACCAATTTCTGCACTCGTACGCCTCGTCTCCACAATTCCAAAACTCTTCCTGCAAGCCTCCTTGATATAGATATGCTCCTAGTTCAGACACAGAATGTGCTAAAGAATCGTGTGTGGTACCTAGACACCGAGCTGAATAGCAGAGGAACCTGTACTTGGCGTCTACGAGTGGCTGTACTGAGAGTGCGTAATACCGTTTTCTGAAAAAGTAGGCTGCTGGTCGCTCTTTACATCCTGGCTTTGCTATTTTTATGGCAAATCCATCGAGTGCACCGACACATCTGCGTAAAGGATTTGTGAATCTTCTTGACAATTTAAATTCTATATATTCTCTGTGCAGTTCTTCCCAGCCTCATGCAATTCCTGCAAGCCTAAGAGCTTCCATTATTGCTTGGCATGTGTCATGAAAAATTCGATAAATGGAACGAACAGAGACATTGAAACACAACCATAGATCCAAATAACTGGCCCCAGCAAGTATCCAAAGTGTAATTGCGAGGCGGCTGTGTGCTGCAACCTCAGTTCCTGTGTTGTGAACGCAGCTTACACTTTCAAAAACTATTCCACCGAGAAGTGAAAATAACCGGTAAATGGTATTCCGTGACAGTCTGTACGTTCTTGTGAAGTCTTCCCAGTTTAGCATAGAAGTTATGCAAATAAACTGCCTACACTGCCGCCTGCAGGGAGATTGCAGAAATGTTTCCTCTGGGAGAACCATCAAATACCCCATAAAAACCACGATACCGAATTCATCATCTTCTGAAGCGAATATCTCGCCTATTTGACGGTTTAGCAGACTAGAACCACTCATGCGATTACGTTTTGAGTACCACGCGCTGTTTTGATCTGATATTTCTCTCCTGGTGCCCAATACCTCCAATATGTTGATCAATGCATCATCTATACCTGTGCATACAGAGCGTTACAGATCCGGGTAGATCAAATTTGGAGTTCCAGGTTCTTCAGACCCGTTACGATTGGTTCAAGTACAGGCGGGTACTAGTAGTCCACTCCAGGATGCGTCTGCTCCTTGGCATCCTCCGCTATGCGAGGTTGCTGAAGAGAAAAAGCTAGCACTCGGGATACCTCAGTGATTCCCCATCGTACCGCTTACAAGTGGCGCGCATGCAGAGATTTGGAGTTTCAAACTTATCATCTCGGCACGTTTTCGAACTTGACTGTTCTGTGCAAGGTGTCTCACTCACTTCTACATGGAGCCGGTCGAAAGTCTCTATTCCATCGTTTTGTGTACGTGCATACAAATTTCCCGTTCAAAATTTTGTCTGGGAACGGCCCTCAGTCTCTGACGAATAACTTGTACATTACACTAGCATTACAGCTCAGCTCTGATATTTAATGACACGCCGGCGATCAACGCGGCGACAATAAACAGGCAAGACAATTATCTTCTCAGAATATGGTGCATAAGAGCCATGGTCAAAATTAAAGTATACTGGCCGGCCGTACATGTTTTCTACACGTTTGATAAGATACATGTGTTCTGAACCCGCAGTTCTACCGCGCGACTATCATCTCCATCCGATGCAGCTAAGCCCACGCTGTACATGATGACTGCGCTTTTGCTCTGAGCTGCAGCCAACACAGGCGTGTGCACTCGATTCAATCGCTTCTCCTGATGTTTGGTCGTTGCATCGTTGCGGTGCGACGCAATAGATTTGTAAAGCACTTGTGACTTCATTTATTGCAGTCATGAAAGTTGGCCTCCGATGCGCAACGCAGCCTTGATGCGCCAACCGTGGACTAGATTTTGTCCACCCCAATTCCTACTTCAACACCACTCGATTTGCAACCCAACTATACTATTTGTAGCAGTATATCTACTGTCACTACATCTGCAGCAGACATTGCACCCGATATGCTGTCTAATTGGTTTTTCACCGTTCCTCCGAGTGCAGACTCGACTGAGACCAACCGCTACTTGCCATTGGTAAAGTTTGAACCATCAGTGACAGCAAACATGGAACCACGTACTCTGATTTTCGGCGACTGTCTGCACATACTACAGAAGCAACTCGCGTGTTCCACGCATGCCGATATATGTGTTCCGTACCATCCTCTCTCGCACAGGTAATAACATTGTTTGGTATTACTGCAGTTTGTTCATAAAGCCTTTGCGGAATCCTAGTCTCCGTTACAACGATCTCTCCACGTCTGGTGATACAAACTTTCGAAACGCCAAAGGCGTCCGAAAACCAATCGATGAGCTCCAAGAAAGATCGTCGGAGCCGCGAGGATATGCGTGCTCCGCCTGCGGCACGGCCCAACCGGAATCAGAAAACAGCAGCCCCATCAGCCGACAAGAAACAAGTGCGGACGAGCAAAATGAAGCAGCCATCTGAAAGTCAAGAGCGTAAACAACAGAGTGCTACAGTGTCCACTGATTCGTCAGAGTCTCCGGATGGTATATTTGGGTTTCATGACGATTCAACGACAGAATCAGATGACGATGAGGTACGCTACAGGTTTATCCCAAGGGTCAAGTACCCGAAAGACTTTTTAGTACAAAACAGGGCCAGGTCTCGCTCAGATCAGCTTCGCAAAACGAACGAGATGGTTGAGAGAGCCGCTGATGTTATTATCATCATCACGTCGCGGTTGATGTGGATGGAGTTGATGGAGGCTTTCAGTAGCCAGGCGGAGGAACTCGAGATGCAAGTTGTTGACCTGTTACAGGAGATTGAGCTTGCGACGGAAGAGGATTTTTTGAAGGAAGCTATGGGCGTGTTGATGGACAGAAAGTTTGATATGGATTTCACGTGTTCAGGGATGTTTAGACAGCATCGAAAAGCGCGTATCCTAGTTTCAGCATGGGGAATCTACAGGGATTTACAGGACGAGCGGAGGAGTAACATGCAAGCGCATTTTCGTCAGAGCTTTTCGACGAAGAAGAGTATTTCTGATTGGATAGACCAGAGATGGCTGCGTGTTGTGTTACGAACGGTGCAGAGATGGAGTGGCGGATTTGCTGACAATTTGGCCAATAGCAGGACGGGGTCTAGTAGAGAGAGGTT
This sequence comes from Asparagopsis taxiformis, assembly GCA_030407315.1. Taxonomy (NCBI): domain Eukaryota; phylum Rhodophyta; class Florideophyceae; order Bonnemaisoniales; family Bonnemaisoniaceae; genus Asparagopsis; species Asparagopsis taxiformis. The sequence goes on from JALQPE010001912.1 coordinate 42,343, forward strand.
GACCAAGAGAATATTCTCTCACATTCAAGGCGTATCCGAAGCCATGTGCGTGGCACAAGCAGTCCAAGCGGATACTGAACTTCACACTGGGCGGCCGTACAAACATGAGGGGGAGAGAGCAAAGTACGTCACCGAGTTACTGAACTGGAAGGTGCAGAATGCAGTCAAGCGACGCGACGAGCCGTTTATCCATGAATTTACGCGGGGGGAAGACGCAGCGCGGGGGAAAAACGACGTGGACAGAAAGGCGGAGGTGTATCGCGAGCAGGTGAATCGTCTGAACGCGGTGACGCAACGAGGGGGACTATGCGAAATTCCAGCAGAAAGATGGAAGACGATTGTGGCGCGCGGGGTGTTGATGGTGGCGCTGATTGTGGCACTACTCACAGGGGGGCTGAACGTCGGCGAGAGAAGCAACACATTTGAACGGGTGACGGACGGTGCCAGTATAGGCACCGTGATACTCGCGGCGATATTCGGGCCGTGGAAGTTGAAGAGCGACGATCAGGATGTGCTGACGAAGATTATCTTTGGGATTAAACGGTCGACGTCGTTTAGTGATGTCGCGAAATTTGTGTGCCAAGGCGACCGGTCGCAACTGGCATTTCTAATGCATCTGGTGCAGGGAGATCGCAACTGGCTGGCGGCGGATGGCGCGTGCTTTGTGAGAGGCAGGACTACGGGGTCTGTTTCGGCACGCGTGCCGATCACAGGCCGAGCGCTTGCGGCTGCGGGGTCGATCTATGGACTCGGTGTGCTGCTCGCGCCGGATTGGAAGACGTACTATGCGGTTACTGGGAGTGAGCAACACGCCAATTTGGAACAGAGAGAGTCTGTGCAGGCGACGAATCTGGGCGTCACAGGGTTGACACGTTTCACTGGGAGACAATGCACGTATTGCGGGAGCATGCAGCAGTTGGATGATGTTGTGTAGAAAATATCAATTTGTAATTACTGTCTGGAATATCAATTAAATCTATTTTTAGAAACACGCCACGTGTGTCTTTGCCATAAGTGGATGAACAAAAAACCAAAACTGAGTCGACTGTATACGCGCAGGGACGGCAGACAGACGGGGCGGGAGGACTCGCTTGCGCAACACCGAATCGAAACCAACAATCACACGACCACCAAATCTCATAAACTGTCCACGTCTCACTCATACATACCGTCTCGCGTCCTCCTCCATCATCCTAGCCACAACAGCGCCTTTCATCGCGACGCCAACATTCATAGGCATCCATCTAAACACGCCCATCAAAAACGCATTCCTTGCACCCGGCGTGACGCGCAATCTGCCTCTACACAGCGCGCGTAACGCGACATCAACGCATCGTCTAGCGGCGCCAACAGCCAATCCAGTCCTCGTTAAATCAAGTCCCGCGCCGGCGGATGCAAGCGCCGCCGCGTCCACGGCGCCCGCCTCCACACAGACGACCTGCACGCCGAGCGGACGGAGCTCCTCGCGCAGCGCGTAGGCCAACGCGGACGTGTAGGCCATCGTCGACGAAAAGGTCGCCATCCACGGCACGGGATGGCAGGCGACGCTACCGACAAACACGACACCGCCGCGCGCACGCGCCGCAAACCGTCGCGCGAAATGGTGCGTCAGCGCGGTCGGTAGCCAGCAATTGACCGCGATGGCCGCGAGATGCGTCGAGGTCGGACGCATCAGCATCGCGCCGTGCTGTTCGACGCGCGCTGTGTGCACCAATAGTCCGACGTCGATGTCGCCCGTCGCGGAGATGATCGCGTCGGACGCGGACGAATGTGCAGCGTCGATGCAGAGCAGGCGCGTGTCGATCGGATGCTTGGTGCAGATTTCGGTGGATAGCGTTTGGGCTGGCTCAATTGAAGATTGAGCTGAGATTAGTACGATGGATAGACCGGACGCGGCGAGTTGGCGCGCGAATTGCGCGCCGAGACTGGTGGTGGCGTCGGTTATCACCGCCCAGGGCCCGTACTTTTCGGACAGTTTCTTGCGCTTGCGCATTGTTTGGCGGCGGTGGAGGGGTGCATGACGGTCGCGGTTTGTTGGTTGAGTTTAGTAAGTGGTTTGGTGGTGGTGTGTTGGATATGTAGTTTATGATGCGGTTGGGGTGGAGGCCAATGAATGTGGCGCACTTGGTTTGAGGTTCCAAGGGTACCCTCGACACAAAACGAAAAAGGTGTTATATTTTTTCATATCTGAAATCCAACTATCTCGACATGACAAGCTACATAGCGCTCACTCATACGTGAACAATTCCGGACTGCCGGCCTTCTTCAACATCTTCCCCATCATACCGATAGAAAGTCGCAGCGGCAAAACCCTAATCACACCCATCATAATGGCATTACTCACACCGGGCGACACGCGTAATTTCCGCTTATACAAACACTTGAGCCCCCAAGGCGCACTTTTCCGCCGAAATAAACGACATGCCCGCCTTGGCAAAGTCAATCTCCCCCTTGACATGATCCGACATTTCCGACACGGTCGCGCCAGGCTCGACCGACGTGACATACACGCCCCTCTCCCAGAGCTCATGACGCAGCGTGTAGGCCAAATTGGACACGTACGCCTTGGTGGCCGAGTAGGTCGCGAACCACGGGAAGGGATGCGAGGCGGTGCTACTGACGAAGAGGATACCGCCATGTCGCTTGTCGGAAAACACTTTTGCGAAATGGTGCGCGAGCGTCGTGACAGCTACAACATTCACTGATATCATGCGATGGTGCTTCTCCACCGGCTCGCGTAGCATCGAGCCGTGCACCTCGACGCCCGCATTGTTCACCAACAGTCCGACGTCCAGATCGGACGTTTCGGACACGACGGTTTGCGCGCCCTCCGCGACGGACAGATCGGCCACGACGACGCGTGTCGAAATCCCATGCTTGTCGATCAGCTGTTTGGACAGCGCTTCGAGTCGCTCGCGTCGACGCGCTACCAGTACGACGTTCACGCCCGCCGCCGCTAGATGCGTCGCAAACGCCAGTCCGATCCCCGAGCAGGCGCCCGTCACCACGGCCCACGGGCCAAACTTTTTGGCGTAGTCTTTCTGCAGAGACATGGTGGTGCGACCGGCGGGGGAGTGGCTGGGATGCGGCGGTGTGGCGGTTGGTTTATGTAGACATTGGTCGGTATGATCTCGCAGAGATTGGATGTTGGATGGGTGGCGGTGGAAGTTATGGAGATTGTGGAATGACGGTTGTATCGGATGTGTAAGAGAGATGGGAGATTGGCGTGTGGCTAGCTTTCTTGGACGCTTTTTGATGCATGTGTGTTGGACTGGATGATGTGTCGGCGATGCGGTAGTGTCGGTATGTATCTGTTCCAAATATACGACGGCCAATGGCGTTATTCATCGTGGCTGCTGGTGTATAACGGTAGAAAGGATGACTAGTTTGTTTGCAACCACGTTTCCGTGGCATGGCGCTGAAAAAGTTGTGCCCAATTCCGACACCACCAATGGCACAATGCGCGCCGCGCCGATTCCATCTTGCAAACCAAACATCTGTGATTGTTCATCCGTGTACAATCGGCGCAAACTCTATGGAAACCGCATCTTGATTCGATTCGGACAGACTGTCACCAGCCTGTCTTCACTTGCCCCAACGTCATACCATACCAGTTTTCCGTGACGATTTGCCCAATTCACTTTGGCCCACAGCCGAGCAGTTGCGACGCTTTCCGTTGCCACTGCGCGACATGTCCTTTGCGCTTTCCCGCCGTGAATATAACAAGTTTGCAGCGCCTTGTTCTGGACGCCTCTCCAGGTTTCTCAATCTCTTGCAACTGCATCTGTGATTCAACGCACTACCACGCATCGGTATCGAGTGCTGATTCTCGGCTTCGGAGCGCAGATATTGCACAAGTCCTGCAAGCAGATCGGTAGTGTCGGCTACCCATCAAACTTCATTGACGTTTGAGATCTTGTACCCTTATGTCATCATTCCACACACTGGATCAACAGATATGTACCGATTGAGATCAATTGTTTCTCGGTGCGGGGAATAGATGACGACGTTTACGAGCCGCAATGGCCGAGCACATAGTTTACATCACCAGAAGGGGGTAGCTGAAAGACGTTGCACTGCCTTGGTCAACACAAGTGCAGCACTGCTCAACCTGGACCATGTAAGTAGTTTAGTATACGTTCATTCCTTGGCATCTTACAGTTTTATCACCCAAAAGCGTTCCTCTCACAGCACAGCAACATCATTTCAATATCCTCCCGCAATTGAGATATCTCTCTGACCGTTTGATTCCAACTCTCGAAGACTGGTTTCTAAAATGACCGTCGTTTCCCACTGCGCATCTTGTTCTCTTCCATGGACGACATCATGTTTATTTCCGGTCTACGAAACATTGCAGTACCGCGCCTCTGTTCAAGTTCTCATACTGCACCCCATCGCTCCTATGCGCAGCATGACGTTCCGAAGAGCCAGCTTGCACCAACTCCGATTCCGACGACGGTGTGATTCTAGCCTGTCACTGACACCTGTCAAAAGGTGCATTAATTTATACTCGACCGTATTTATACGCTGTCCATACAGCGCCGAAGGTACGCGTAGAATCATGAGAAATTATGAGGATCAGTAAGCTGGCTTGCCGTTAAAACCGCACGTCAAGATAGCTCGCCGCATCGGCCCCTAACGAGCCGGCTGGCTCGACAACTTGAGCTACAGATGTTTGCCCACGAGTGGACAAAGTTAGTAATCAAGGTAACTACGCCATATCAATTTCTGGCCGATACATCAATTCGCCAATGTTGTTAAGCACATCTGGAACAAAGCTAAACTACTCGAACAAGTGCAAGGGTGGCACATCTACTCAACGGACGATTACACTTCCGAGGAAAGCTGGTCTCTGGGAGCGCTACCGTCGCATATCATATTGATCGACAATCTCTGACACCCACGTGTAACCCGTGGCTCAATCGTCCGATTACTGATACATATCTCCATTCATCACATTCCCAAAAAACACAAATTTCAAAACACACAAAATATTCCATACTTTACATCACCCAAAAGTCTATCAACATGACATCCATCACGCCCCTTCAACTCATCAAACCCTTCAAGCGCGCCGACCAATCCGATCGGCACCAATCACGCCAAGATGGCGTCAACAAGCAACGCCGGACGCGAGGTGTTCCAAGCCTACAGCGCCAAGGTCCCCAAGCATCTCCAAGCCATCGACGCATTTCTGGTCTACGTTCTCGCGACGGGCATCGTCCAATTCTGCTACATGAGTCTCGTCGGCACCTTTCCCTTCAACTCTTCCTGGCCGGTTTCCTATCCTGCGTCGGCGTCTTCGTTCTGACCGTCGCGCTGCGCATGCAGGTCGACGAGCGCAATCGACGCGACGCGCGCAATCGCTGGGGCGATCTCTCGCGATCGCGCGCCTACGCCGACTGGCTCTTCTGTAATCTAGTTCTACATCTGGCCGTGCTCAATTTTCTGGGATGACACCTCCCGTTTCCACCCCGTGAATAAACGCCCGTGCTCAGCATAGCCGCCCGTGAAACTCCGCCAGCGCATAGCGCTCCGCCAGATCCGGCCATTGCACTAGAAAGCGGTCCACAAACGGGTACAACAATCGCCCGGATAGACTCAGACTCGTCACGCGCGCCAGACTCTCCACGTAGATCACGCACGCGTTCAACACGCCGAGCGTGTTGAACAATATCGCGACATACCCCGTAATCGCAGCCGTCCCCGGCCCGTTCAGGAGCACGACCTCGGGTCGGTGCGCGTACAAGACGCGCGCAGTGCAGAACAGCGAATGAATCGCGGTGGGAATCGACGAGATCCACGGTTGTTTCACGTGTGCGCGCCGCGGTATCTCGACGATTCGGTACGCAAATCCGGCGAGATCGGCGTGGAAGTCGTGCGTCTTTCGTACTGAAAGTGTGTCCTGACTCGTGCTGATGTACGTTATGTCCCGTAGGCTATTGCTGTGCACGAGATCGTAGATCATTGTTAGCATTTCAGCCGTGTGACCCCCGGATCCCAAAACGACGACTGCGCACGCTGCATACCGCACCCTCTCGATGCACACCGCTCGCGTCAGTCGACGGTGTTGGAGACGGCGTGTGTGCAGAATGAAACGCGCGACGGGAAGAGCACCAGTAGCAGGATTATCGATGCCGCGTGCATGGCAAATCAATGCGGTTGGCGCGTGTTTACACTAGCGCATTGTCCAGGTCGCAGCGCTGAATGGTCGGGGAGGCGCGTGCGTTGACGTGGAGCAGAGCTATGTGCGCGGCGAAAATGGGGCGCGCAATGGAATCAACTCGCTTAGCTGATGAGATGGAATTGAGGCGTTGGCGCTGATGACACATTTGATTGATTGGCCGGCATTTTTGGATGCAGTTGAGGGTTTTCAACTTACAGTTTCTGAAATTTTGAATTGTATCTGGTTTCACTTGTCGAGTTGGTCCACTCTTCTTTCAGTGCTGCGAATGACTGAGTTGGATTGACGCCTGATCCCTCGCGAGATTTCAAAGCACCGTTACACCCTCTTGTTCCTTTCCCCTTCTGCTTCAAAGCGCTCTGTCCAAACGTCTATGAAACATTTTCCCGCTGCTATGACGTCACTCGCGATTCCCACGGCAGCCAGCTATCCGGCTCCTTTACAATCCACAATGCTCGCACTTAAAGTATCCAATCGACCGCCTCGCTCGAGACACTCTAGTTCATCCAACTCAGCACCAAAATGACGATCAATCCACGATACGCCCTGGTGCTCACACTTTTCCTTCTCGCGTCTGCCAAAAAAGCTCCAAAGGTAAGCTCATTCCTTTCACAAACCTAAATCACATCGCATCGTCCACAGCCCATTAACACCCATCTTTCCACCTCCGCCACAGCTCCTCGACAACGGATGGACGGTGCAGCCGTCCTATCCGCTTGAAATCTTCGAATCTACAGGCGCCTTTTTCCCACCAACGCCCTCCCGCGGCCCACAACTGCTCGTTTCCGGCGGCTATTTAATAAATACACGTCTCCAAACGACGCTTCGTACATTTGTTTTCCCCATCTTCAACCCGCAATGGAAAACAAGGCCGATATGCCCTACCCGCTCACCCACGTTGCCCAGGCTGTAGTTGGACAAAATCTGTACACAGTTGGCGGTTTCATCGGTCGTGGACCCGGTCGATCCACCGGAATTTCCCTGGTGTATAATCGGAATACAAACCGCTGGAGAGAGCTACCGCGGCTTCCGGAACCTCGTGCCGGCGGCGGTCTTGTGTGGGTGCGGAGAGCAAATGCCCTGTTTTATTCCAGTGGGACCTATCGCAGGGCGGCGGCTCGTTTCGCAGCGAGGATTCCGGCGATAGTTGGGTGCTATTCCTCGGCAACTTGGGCGCCGGTTGGCAGAAAAGACGTAGCTTGTCGAATCCCAGAAATCATATGGCGGGCGTGTCGGTCGGTGATAGGTTACTTTTTCGTGGGCGGGCAGCATCGAAACCGCGAGGATACCGGCAATCAACGATCGGTTGATGAGTACGATTTCGACAGAGATGTGTGGATTCGAAGACAGGGCATTCCCATGCCGCTCGGGCATATCGCTGTCAGTACTGTGGAATATGAGGGCGGCTTCTTGATCGTCGGTGGCGTGCAAAATGGTCGTAGATTGAGTTCGAGGATTTTGTATTATGACGTCGCAGCCGACGCGTGGTCGTTTATTGGCTCGTATCCCAGGATGGTCCAAAGCCCTGTTTGTGCCGTCTTCCAACGCACGTTGTACTGTGCCACTGGCAGTGGGCGCCCTGGTAACGCTTCGAGTGTGTTTTCGAGGAGATTGAGTAGACCGATGAATGTTTGACACTAACGTCATGATCCTTCAAACTCGTTATATCGACTACCCCTCAACGGGTTCATATCGTATGTTGGTAGCGATTTATCATCACTGGCGGGATGAGAGAAGCACAGAGATCCCACGCCAATTTCACCAATAAATTTCTTCCCATTTTATGCTACATCGCACCCGCCGAGATCAAATCTCCGCACCGCATCATCGCCAAGACACAAACCAATCTCTGACGCCATCAGAGATGCGCACCCGCATCACAACCTTCATCCAACCGCCACTGCCCATGCACCGAACAACACACACAAACCTCCGCCAAGATGCAATCGCGCTCCCGTCCACCAATCCAAACCGACACAACCATCCTTCCCGCTCCCTAGTCTCCATCTCCCCCCACTCACAATATCGCCCGCGGTGATCCTTTCGCCGATGGCCGGCGTAACCAACAACCCCTACAGAACACTCTGTTCCCGCTACGGCGCCGCACTATACGTATCCGAAATGCTCCACGCGTCCCTCCTCACCGCGTCCAAAGTAGCCTCAACCAAGTCGCGCTTCGGACGCTCCGAAGCGCCGCGCTCCGCGCAGCTACTCGGCCACGACCCGGTCGAAATGCGCACCGCGGCGGAGCTGCTCATCACGCGCGAATCAGTCCAACACATCGACCTGAACTTTGGATGTCCGGTGCGCAAAGTCGTGCGGAAAGGGGCGTGGCTCGAGCATCCCGGCCAATTTACCGCTGCTTGCGCGCATAGTTGGCGCCGTTGTTTCCGTCGCCGATGAATACAACGTGCCCGTCACGGCAAAGATGCGTCTGGGAGCGCAGGACGGACACTACACGTATCTCGATGCCGGGCGCGTCGTGCAGGAGCAGGGCGGGAAAGCACTCATACTGCATGCGCGTACCGTGAAACAGGGGTACGGCGGAAATGCGCGCGAGAAATGGGGTTGCATCCGCGAGCTTGTTCAGCAGTTGCAGATTCCAGTTATCGGAAATGGTGATATCTTCACCGCGGGCGACGCGCTTGGATATGATGCGATACACAGGGTGCGCTGGGATTGCAGTCGGACGCGGCTGCTTGGGGCGCCCGTGGCTGTTTCGCGATCTCGCAGATGCGTTCCGGACCGGTGTGGCTGTGACGAGTGTTCCGGGATTTGCGGAGGTGCGGGAGATATTGATGGAGCATTTGGTTCTGCAGGTGGATGGTGTGGCGCATTGGGCGTTTGTGAACGAGAGGCGATTGTTAGCATGCGCAGGTTTTTCGGGTGGTATTTGAAAGGGTATGAGGGGTTGCCTGACGGACTTGTGAGGAGACTTTGTGTGGTTGAGAACGGTTGCGGAAGTTGCACAGCTTTTGTTCAGAGTCGATGCGGACTGTGTTTCTGCTCGCGTTGATTTAATTACAGGGGCGCGTGGTAAGACGGGCGATGGTGGCGGGTGAAACGCGTAGGCGTGGCGAGAACGCTGAGGAATTTCTGCTCGTATCAGTGACCTTGATTAGATCGGAATATGGTACTAGTCAGGTCGTGTTGACCAAGTGTGTGCGCTATACCATGTGCGGTGTTGCGGATGGGATACCGATGCTCAACCAGGGCGGCCATTGCGGCCTCTAATTTTGGCGTTTCTACAAGATGGAAACGCGGATCGAGGCTTGCGATGACTCGGGGAGAGCATTGTAAAGGTGTGGTGAGATTTGGTAGCAATTGCGCATCTAGCTGAAGGAATTTGATTCAACGAGTTGAGAGCAAGGTGGGTGTTTGTAGGAGCCGTCATATGTGTGACGTGGAACACGTGTACACTGTAGGGAAGCATGGCGATGGACTTCGATGAAACAGGTTTTTAAAATTTAAAAGCTCAAATACATTAAAATACTGTATCTCGTACTCGCAAACTCGAACACGTTTCATTTTTTATCCCAATAGTATCATCACATCTTCTCGGTACAATCGTGTTACACAAGTCGGCAGAGATTTACAGCCAGTGGACAGGCGCCATCGTGGATGCATCGTCACCGCGACGCGAAGCATCCAACGCTTCTAGTGAGCGTAGCACAAGTTCCATGAACTCCGATACACCTGTACCGTCACCTGATGTATGCTGTGGGAGAACCAACGAGACTAGCGCCATCCAGCGGCGGAGGACAAGACGTCCGGCACATCTGCAACCTGTTGGTGTCCTACAAAGCAAATCTTGCTTCATCCAATAGATATCATCGTTGCCGTAGATTATCACACCCGTTGTCTCAGACTGCATCAGCCACTGTTTGAGGTATGGCACTCCCTCGAATGTGTCCATCTGCACCGGAGGATGACCTCATTGCTCACAACAACGCTACGCTAACCTTCCAAGTACGCTCAACACAGCGCCTGTTTGCATCCCATACTTCTCTCCCCTGTATCCCCGTTTTGAATTCTCCCTTCGCCCACTACCGACCGCCCGTCAATCGCGCGCCCATCCACGCCATTCATCGTCAACTGCGCACACGAAGCACCTGCAGACATCTTTGCGTAATCATTGATCATGTATCACATCGCAATCCAACTGGAGTATGGCAGCGAAGACGTTGATAGGGATACGCTTGCAGCAGCTGACCTGTACGACAGATGTGTTCAGGAGCAGAATAACTTCGATGCGATGTTCCGACTAGGGCACATCCTGGTAAATGGTGTAGCTGGTTTGGAACGTGATGTGTATGCCGGTGTTGTGTGCTGTTGGAGAGAGCGGTTGTAGAAGCGCATCATTGTGAATCTATGATTGCTCTCGGGAGATTGTTTATGGATGGTAAGGAGCCGATTACGAGGGATGTCGAGCGAGCGGTTGAGCTGTTCGAGAGAGCGGCAAAAGAGTGGAACAGTCAGCATGGCAGATTCTTCCTTGCGTGTGCTTTCATGGAAGGAGGAGATGGCGTAGAGGTAGACAATGTTCGGGCTGTGCAGCTTCTGGAAGCATTGATTGAAGACGACGCGGATATCTCTAGTGAAGCAATATGTCTGCTTGGATCTGTATTGCATCGCGGTGCAGAAGGGGTGGAGGCCGACGCAAGTCGGGCGGTTGGATTGTATGAGCGTGCGATTAGTGAATGGAATAGCACAAGGGCCATGCTTCTGCTGGCTGATTTGCTGCAGTGTGGAGCAACCGGAGTTGAAGCTAATGCAAGTCGTGGGTCGAGTTATATGAGCGAGCAATACAAGAAGGTGGGCACTGTGGTGCCATGAACAATCTTGCCATATTACTCAAAACGGTGTACTAGCAGAGTCGAGGCTATGCAAGTCGTGCGGTCGAGTT